>MU871215.1:0-17195 GCA_036418205.1 Ostertagia ostertagi
TAAATTAACTGTATTTGTTAAATGGAATGTGAATGCATAGCTCAACTATTGGCAACATAGCATACACGCAACAACGCTAACGCTCACAGTCACCCTTGTCACTTTTCATTAATTCGACTCTGTTCCCATGAAAGAACACCGCGCCCGCTGACTATAATTTATTGAGGAGCACTTCTACATAAACAATTTCAAGATCTGATTGCAATGTCAGTTGTAGTATTTGTACGGTTATGCGTTCAGGCAAAAACGTTGACGAGAGTGGGATTCGAACCCACGCCCCCGAAGGGACTGGTGCCTAAAACCAGCGCCTTAGACCGCTCGGCCATCTCGCCACGGAGTAGTCATGCGCAATTCGTCTCGTCAACAACGGGTGTTTTCCCTTCTTCAAACCGCAAACAAACCACGGAGAATCTCTCCAATGACGAATGAAAAAAGCTGACAAATTTCTTTTCACAAATTTTCGCTACCTATCGATTATCAATTCCGAAGCTTTTTTGAATGTTAGACCGAATGCTTCAGGAAAACATTCGATTCTTTCGAATTAAATGGGAACTTTTGGGGGAATACTCCATTATATGTAGTTTCATGTGACTGGATTATTTGAGTTACAGAACTACACATCAAATCTTATGTGAATAGGTAATTTGATGGACATTTTGAGCAGAATAAGAACTAAAACATAGAAATGAGGCAGCAGAGGCCTAGTCCATCTCGGTCAACGCCTTTATAGTCGAATGTTCTAGCCACGTGCTGCCATTTTATTTTGAAATTTGCTGCTATAATCCAATGTAGTTTAAATTTGACAAGATCATACACTGGCGTGCAAAACTTAGGGACGAACCTAATTTTTCTATGACGTACATATTACTGACGAGTAAAACAGCTATATAGAATACAAATTTAAAATATTTATTTATACAGTACAAAAAGCAAATAAAAGCAACTGTCAAAAGAACCACAAAGCTACAAATAAATTAGGTTTCATCATCTATGTCGTCCTCAAGTTTCGCACACCAGTGTATTTTGAGAGTTCAATGGTGGTGCAGTGGGAAGTGGCGCGGCATAATACACATATTCCCCATGGGATCGGGTTCCAGTACAATAACAGAAGCATTGGCATAGACTGCAATGGAGCTGAGGTTCGCAAGACTCCTTAGTGACCTGGAATCAATATTTATTTATTTATTTGCTGCACGCATAGGTGAAATATAGCCGACGACGCAAGCAGCTACATTGAGCTCGAAGATCTGTAAGAGTTTTACTCATATTTCCTTTGAAACTTGAAACACCAGAATATTCAGAAGAAAATAAAACAATCACAGGTGTTGAACCCTTTTTGGGACGCCTCACGCATTCATCCTCCGTTCAGAAACATGAAGGCATTTCACATTGGCGTATACAATGAATTCTAAAGGCAAGCCAGTTAAAGGAATCTTCCGCGGAAAAAGCTCCGCCTCCATTACCACAGAAAAACGATACCCCTTAGGCCCCTAGCCTCATGAGCATAGCAAAAAGAACGGAACATAAGCGTTAGTTTCGATAATACTAATCCTACACACAAGACAAAATGATCACTCTTTCCGTGGAAGATTCCTTTAAGGTATCGTTTTCTGTGGTAATGAGGGCGGAGCTTTTTCCGTGGAAGATTCCTTTAATGTTTGTCTTCTTTCAGAACGAGTCAAGCACGAGTGAAAGCGATCAGAAACCGATGATTGTGGGTTAACTGGTTCAATCTGTGTTCCGACTGAGATCCCAACTCTGACTTGTACCTACTGTAACCTTGGCCACCGAAGTAGCCTTCAGTTAATAGCTCTGGCATGTGCTACACACATAACCACCATTTTGAATCGTACAGCGCAATTTAAGCGTGGCCCTTGACAACTGAAGAAACATCCTATGTTCTGTACTAATCTGTCCAGTCCGTTAGGAAATTATGAAGGGAGAATGTCGCCCGAGTGGCGCTAAGTAAGATCGCATAGATACCGATGCTTACCACCTTCAAGCAAAAGTAGCCTGGGTTCAGATTAGGATCAACGTCACGCGCACTTTTTCAAAAATGGTGGGCGGGGGGTCGCACGCGAGCCCTCCCTTAGGGACGCTCCCGTGGCGAACCCCCCCTACCATTTTTTCCACCAGTCAGCATACGAGCCCTCCTCTCTCTCGTCTCCTACTGCCACCTTAGACACCATGGCTGTTTCCATCCTATAGCATTCTTTCTGAGACCACTTGACACGCCCCAACTCTACCTACTTTCTTCTGCAAAACAACCGTAGCGGGGAAGGGGGGAGGTGATGAAGTGGCAAATCATGCGGTTTGTGTATGTTCACTCGCGCAATTTGTGGGAACTTTGGCCGCACCTGTATCGAAAGAACACATGAAAAAGACCTTTTTACGTTCCTCATTCTTCGCGCTGAGTTAGCCTAACCTTGCTCAACCCATTACCGATTTCTCGTTCGAATGACGGTTGACCCTAGTTTGGACGAGTCTTGGAGCAGGCAGTACAGCGAAATCTATGCTTGTTCGGTCAAATTGCTGCTATGTATGTATCGATATTTGCAATTTATATTAGATTAACCAGTTTTGCTCCGCCCGCTATCGCGCGCATCACACGGCAGGCTTTAGCGAAACTGGAGGACCCATGGAATATCAGCATGTGGTACTCCATTAACCACCTCACTATTGAATGTGTTAGATTTTTTCCCAGTCTTCGCTGAAGTCCATCGAGAATACGCGTGATAACGTCTGGAGCTGACCTGGCATATTTTTTCTCACAACTGTAAACATCCACCATTTCTTCCTGAATTCAGATAATTTAGCGGTGAATAGGATTGCTGTCAGTCTCGAAATGAAAATGAAATATGCCTGTTTACATAAGTGAGGAGCTAAGGCTTATCATTTATTTACATTCACCATTATTTAGAACCCCGAAAGGATTAGCGGTTTAATGAGTTTGGGCTTTCTTGATAGGAACGAAAGTTATCATTTGCTGAAGACTTGGTTGAATTCATGCAATAGACTGCAATTAAGTAGGCTATACAATGATACAGTGTGCACGTACCACTACAAATACAATTTGTAAGTAGGGACGCTCTAGTGTCAGCGCAAGCTACGTAACGGAATCGACGACTTTTGCGTTCTGACGCCCTTATCAGCCTTATCAGTTGTAACCACTTTCCATCACCTACCAACAATGTCCCCGTCCCACCCCACATGACACCTGCGAGTATGGACGCTGTAGTGTCAACGCGAAGCTGGGTAACGGAATCGACGACTTTTGCTTCTGACGCCCCTTATCAGCCCTTATCAGTTGTAACCACTCTTCCATCACCTACCAACAATGTCCCCGTCCCACCCCACATGACACCTGCGAGTATGGACGCTGTAGTGTCAACGCAAGCTGGTAACGGAATCGACGACTTTTGCGTTCTGACGCCCCTTATCAGCCCTTATCAGTTGTAACCACTTTCCATCACCTACCAACAATGTCCCCGTCCCACCCCACATGACACCTGCGAGTATGGACGCTCTAGTGTCAACGCAAGCTGCGTAACGGAATCGACGACTTTTGCGTTCTGACGCCCCTTATCAGCCCTTATCAGTTGTAACCACTTTCCATCACCTACCAACAATGTCCCCGTCCCACCCCACATGACACCTGCGAGTATGGACGCTGTAGTGTCAACGCGAGCTGGGTAATGGAATCGACGACTTTTGGGTTCTGACGCCCCTTATCAGCCCTTATCAGTTGTAACCACTCTTCCATCACCTACCAACAATGTCCCCGTCCCACCCCACATGACACCTGCGAGTATGGACGCTGTAGTGTCAACGCAAGCTGGGTAACGGAATCGACGACTTTTGCATTCTGACGCCCCTTATCAGCCCTTATCAGTTGTAACCACTTTCCATCACCTACCAACAATGTCCCCGTCCCACCCCACATGACACCTGCGAGTATGGACGCTGTAGTGTCAACGCGAGCTGGGTAACGGAATCGACGACTTTTGCATTCTGACGCCCCTTATCAGCCCTTATCAGTTGTAACCACTCCATCACCTACCAACAATGTCCCCGTCCCACCCCACATGACACCTGCGAGTATGGACGCTGTAGTGTCAACGCGAGCTGGGTAACGGAATCGACGACTTTTGCGTTCTGACGCCCCTTATCAGCCCTTATCAGTTGTAACCACTTTCCATCACCTACCAACAATGTCCCCGTCCCACCCCACATGACACCTGCGAGTATGGACGCTGTAGTGTCAACGCGAAGCTGGGTAACGGAATCGACGACTTTTGGGTTCTGACGCCCCTTATCAGCCCTTATCAGTTGTAACCACTCTTCCATCACCTACCAACAATGTCCCCGTCCCACCCCACATGACACCTGCGAGTATGGACGCTGTAGTGTCAACGCGAGCTGGGTAACGGAATCGACGACTTTTGCATTCTGACGCCCCTTATCAGCCCTTATCAGTTGTAACCACTTTCCATCACCTACCAAACAATGTCCCCGTCCCACCCCACATGACACCTGCGAGTATGGACGCTCTAGTGTCAACGCAAGCTGGGTAACGGAATCGACGACTTTTGCGTTCTGACGCCCCTTATCAGCCCTTATCAGTTGTAACCACTTTCCATCACCTACCAACAATGTCCCCGTCCCACCCCACATGACACCTGCGAGTATGGACGCTGTAGTGTCAACGCAAGCTGCGTAACGGAATCGACGACTTTTGCATTCTGACGCCTTATCAGCCCTTATCAGTTGTAACCACTTTCCATCACCTACCAACAATGTCCCCGTCCCACCCCACATGACACCTGCGAGTATGGACGCTGTAGTGTCAACGCAAGCTGCGTAACGGAATCGACGACTTTTGCGTTCTGACGCCCCTTATCAGCCCTTATCAGTTGTAACCACTTTCCATCACCTACCAACAATGTCCCCGTCCCACCCCACATGACACCTGCGAGTATGGACGCTGTAGTGTCAACGCAAGCTGGGTAATGGAATCGACGACTTTTGCATTCTGACGCCCCTTATCAGCCCTTATCAGTTGTAACCACTTTCCATCACCTACCAACAATGTCCCCGTCCCACCCCACATGACACCTGCGAGTATGGACGCTCTAGTGTCAACGCAAGCTGCGTAACGGAATCGACGACTTTTGCATTCTGACGCCCCTTATCAGCCCTTATCAGTTGTAACCACTTTCCATCACCTACCAACAATGTCCCCGTCCCACCCCACATGACACCTGCGAGTATGGACGCTGTAGTGTCAACGCAAGCTGGGTAATGGAATCGACGACTTTTGCGTTCTGACGCCCCTTATCAGCCCTTATCAGTTGTAACCACTTTCCATCACCTACCAACAATGTCCCCGTCCCACCCCACATGACACCTGCGAGTATGGACGCTCTAGTGTCAACGCGAAGCTGGTAACGGAATCGACGACTTTTGCGTTCTGACGCGCCTTATCAGCCCTTATCAGTTGTAACCACTTTCCATCACCTACCAACAATGTCCCCGTCCCACCCCACATGACACCTGCGAGTATGGACGCTGTAGTGTCAACGCAAGCTGCGTAACGGAATCGACGACTTTTGCATTCTGACGCCCCTTATCAGCCCTTATCAGTTGTAACCACTTTCCATCACCTACCAACAATGTCCCCGTCCCACCCCACATGACACCTGCGAGTATGGACGCTCTAGTGTCAACGCAAGCTGGGTAACGGAATCGACGACTTTTGCGTTCTGACGCCCCTTATCAGCCCTTATCAGTTGTAACCACTTTCCATCACCTACCAACAATGTCCCCGTCCCACCCCACATGACACCTGCGAGTATGGACGCTCTAGTGTCAACGCAAGCTGCGTAACGGAATCGACGACTTTTGCGTTCTGACGCCCCTTATCAGCCCTTATCAGTTGTAACCACTTTCCATCACCTACCAACAATGTCCCCGTCCCACCCCACATGACACCTGCGAGTATGGACGCTCTAGTGTCAACGCAAGCTGGGTAACGGAATCGACGACTTTTGCGTTCTGACGCCCCTTATCAGCCCTTATCAGTTGTAACCACTTTCCATCACCTACCAACAATGTCCCGTCCCACCCCACATGACACCTGCGAGTATGGACGCTCTAGTGTCAACGCAAGCTGGGTAACGGAATCGACGACTTTTGCGTTCTGACGCCCCTTATCAGCCCTTATCAGTTGTAACCACTTTCCATCACCTACCAACAATGTCCCCGTCCCACCCCACATGACACCTGCGAGTATGGACGCTGTAGTGTCAACGCAAGCTGCGTAACGGAATCGACGACTTTTGCATTCTGACGCCCCTTATCAGCCCTTATCAGTTGTAACCACTTTCCATCACCTACCAACAATGTCCCCGTCCCACCCCACATGACACCTGCGAGTATGGACGCTGTAGTGTCAACGCGAGCTGGTAACGGAATCGACGACTTTTGCGTTCTGACGCCCCTTATCAGCCCTTATCAGTTGTAACCACTTTCCATCACCTACCAACAATGTCCCCGTCCCACCCCACATGACACCTGCGAGTATGGACGCTGTAGTGTCAACGCGAAGCTGGTAATGGAATCGACGACTTTTGGGTTCTGACGCGCCCTTATCAGCCCTTATCAGTTGTAACCACTTTCCATCACCTACCAACAATGTCCCCGTCCCACCCCACATGACACCTGCGAGTATGGACGCTGTAGTGTCAACGCAAGCTGCGTAACGGAATCGACGACTTTTGCATTCTGACGCGCCTTATCAGCCCTTTATCAGTTGTAACCACTCTCCATCACCTACCAACAATGTCCCCGTCCCACCCCACATGACACCTGCGAGTATGGACGCTGTAGTGTCAACGCGAGCTGGGTAATGGAATCGACGACTTTTGCATTCTGACGCCCCTTATCAGCCCTTATCAGTTGTAACCACTTTCCATCACCTACCAACAATGTCCCCGTCCCACCCCACATGACACCTGCGAGTATGGACGCTGTAGTGTCAACGCAAGCTGCGGTAACGGAATCGACGACTTTTGCGTTCTGACGCCCCTTATCAGCCCTTATCAGTTGTAACCACTCTCCATCACCTACCAACAATGTCCCCGTCCCACCCCACATGACACCTGCGAGTATGGACGCTGTAGTGTCAACGCAAGCTGCGTAACGGAATCGACGACTTTTGCATTCTGACGCCCCTTATCAGCCCTTATCAGTTGTAACCACTTTCCATCACCTACCAACAATGTCCCCGTCCCACCCCACATGACACCTGCGAGTATGGACGCTGTAGTGTCAACGCAAGCTGGGTAACGGAATCGACGACTTTTGCGTTCTGACGCCCTTATCAGCCCTTATCAGTTGTAACCACTTTCCATCACCTACCAACAATGTCCCCGTCCCACCCCACATGACACCTGCGAGTATGGACGCTCTAGTGTCAACGCAAGCTGGGTAACGGAATCGACGACTTTTGCGTTCTGACGCCCCTTATCAGCCCTTATCAGTTGCTATCGCTTCCATTCATGTACCACCATTGTCCCGGGACCACACTACATAACACTTGTAAGTATAGACGCTCTAGTACCAATATGAACGACAAAACGAAATTGGCGATGCTCGCTTTCTAGCCCCTCTTATCAGCTATTATCAGTCGTTATCAGTTCCTATCACGTACCACTTGAGTCCCCATCCCACCCCCTATAACATATGTAAGAACCATGGCGCTATCGTTGCTGTGACCCGAGCTACGAATTTCGTGACAAACACACACACACACACAGACCTACACACACACACACAGACATACTTAGCGAATTATATATAGTAGGATATATATATATTATTTATTATGCCGGAATGAGCATGTTAAAAAAAAAAGGGCTAAACAACCGCAATCTCATGTTAGCACTTGATACATCAGAAACCTGTACCGAAAGGACCCCAAAAAGCATAAACAGTTTATTAGTCAAAAAACAAACAACAAGGAGGTGTGTAAACCAGCTATCTGATCCTTGAGATCTGGGAATGTTCGCTTTTACAAAAAGTCCGACTGAAAAAACAGCAAGTATTTCTGCTCAACTAGGCATACCCTGAGCCGGCTTAATGAGTAAAGAAGTGTCTGCCTAGTAAGATCTTTGCTGTGCACAACATAGTTCGTTTGAATTTCCCTGGCTCTAAAAGGCTTGAAGAAAGCAACTTGGTGGTAGCTGGCGAAAAAGAACCCTTTTATTACTTCATACACACTGAATGAATCGTTTTTCTCTTTTAAATAAGCAAGTCTATATTTAACATGCGGTTTCTAACAGAGGCACATGGAATACAGTTTTCTTCTTGTTTCTCGATATAAGAAGTCGCTGAGCTGGCGGCGACCTCTGTCGCATGATGTCGACAGTTGTTCTACTCTGCTTCCTTTCCACCTCCCTCATACATCCCTTCTCCTCTACCCATATTACTGATGGCTGAAATCCCGTTACATAGAATTCATTGCAACGTTTCAGGTCGGTGCGTTCGTGTTATGCTTGTATGCACGGTGGCTTGGGGGTCGGTAATGCTCCTGGACATCTTGCGAGCTATTAGCTGTGCCAGTCATCTGCATTCAGATTGAAAGGATTGCGACGCTCAATGCCGACGTGGTGTACTGGACACAACAACGTATGACGTTTCACGAGATGAGCAGTTGCATTAAATTTGATTGAGTCAATTTGGTGAAGGACTGTTGCCAGCGATATAGTTGGTAATAAAGTACAGTATATGCTAACCAGGAAGGTCTTGGGTGCCAAGCTGTTTTAAACACGGTGATTACATATATAGGTCATTCGCGGAGAAACCGAACATTGATTGAATTTTTCTAAACGGCCCTCTGAATACCAAAAAGGGGGTCCCTAGTTCGATTCCTCGTGATGACAAACTTTTGCAATTTCGTGTTTACGTGGTTACTGACGGTCCTAATTATGAATATGGCATTCATTGTTCATTGCTAACTCCATTTTGCGCGAATTTTGAACACGTCAACTCGAAATGCAAAGTTTTGCCACCAAGAGGAATCGAACTAGGGACCCCTTTTTTGGTATTCAGAGGGCCGTTCAGGAAAAATTGAACATGGTTCTGTGGTTCCCGCATCTGCCCCTATATCATGCAAAAGACCGTTTTCAAAAAGCTTGGCACCCCCTGAAAGACGTTCCTAGTTAGAGTGCTATCCTTTGGTAAAAGCAGTGCATTAAAAACAGCTGACTGGTGATTTCAGCTCTTATCTCACCAAACTGTACGAAATAGTCTAACCGAAACATTTGATCATGAACGATATCACATGGTCTATGTTTTCAGTAGAAACCGGATTTCGCGATTAAGAAATCATTTATAATATTAGGTTGTCAGGTCTTTGGCCATTTCCACCTGCATGTTGTAGAATCTTTGGAGGTGCTTTCGAGCATTCATTATGAAGGTACGTAAACCCTGGTCAATGGTCTCTTCAGAGCAATTGTGCTGTGGTATTTCGAAGCGATTATAGCTGAGAAAATCGCCTTTGTCTGGGAGCGTTTCTGACTGCTCCTGACTATGGATCCCAGAAAACGCGTCACTGGAAGGGAGGCGGCAAGAAGCCTATGGCTAGCGACAAAGCTCTGAGTGAGCCAGAATACATACTTGCTCAAATTCAAGCCTTTGTAAGAACTACAATATATAAACTTAAGGCTCGTTTTTCAACAGAGGCATAAAAATGAAACGCCACTGATAAATCCGGCTTCACTTCTCGAGGTGTCTCTCTCGGATCGAAGCACTACCCTTTAGTAATGAGCAGAGGTCGCCCTGGCACGTAGATGCTTCAAAGAAATTTCTTCCCAAACGTAGCTCTTTATCTGGACTCTGGCTGGGTGGTTTTGTTTGTTTCGAGCAGATCTTGCTCTTTAGAAAGATCAACACAAAATATTTCACTTCGCTTAAATAAGAAATCTTTCGGAAATTCTTGCTTCTTTTCAACATGATTTTCTACGTTGATGTAGCAGTTGATAACTCACTAGACGCAATACACAAGTTTTCGCAGGTTTTTGTTTCCGATGGAACGAATCACGAAAATCTATTGATATTGGACAATCGAAGGTAATTCGGGGCGGAGCCAAAGGGGGGGCATGGAATAAGTCCGCACTTGGCGGCTACGTATCAGGCGACGCAATGAGAGAATCGGGTTAAAGCGCGCGATTTCGGAGAGTAGAGACAAATCGATCGATAGAATAGGATGGAGTAGAAGTGTGAGATGTGAATGCAATAAGCAGAAGGCCAGAAAGAGTTTCTAGTGAAGGCACTCCAAGAACCAAGTGGAAGCATTCCCGTCGCCAGCATTTGTGACAGATGTGCGGCGGTACTTTGAACGCGTAGCAGCCCTTCCAGTTTTTCGAATTTTTTTACCAAAACAAATGCAATTTTTCTGCTCTTTCATCTTATCATGGGATAAAGCCATGTGAATTGCAGCTGGAATTGACTCATGTTTTTCCTTAAGGATTCTTTGAGCACGTACTTTTGATGACCAGGATGAGTGGCTAGTTGGACAAGGTGTGGTGTTCCCGCATGTCTGCGCTGTCATCCTTCGACCTACACACTAGCGCTGCCCCTGATGACAGGGACTCAACATGCCAGTTGTGAGCTTTCACAGAAAAGTGAAACGTTAGTCGTTTACGCTCCAGGCTACTGCCTCTGGTTTGTTTGTATCGTCTCGCTAATACGGCGCGGAAGGATATAGTTCTTCTACGAGGGATGTCGTTCCGCGAACTTTGTGATTTTATTTTGTTTTTTACCGGAAGGATTTTTTCAAAATGGTTTCTTGCATGACATTGGGGCACATATGGGGACCACAGAAGCATGGTTCATTTTTCCTGAAACGGCTCTCTGAATACCAGAAAAGGGGTCCTAGTTCGATTCCTCGTGGTGACAAATTTTTGCATTTCGTGTTGACGTTTCCAAATTCGCGCAAAATGGAGTTAGCATGAATAATTAGTACCAAATTCATGATTAGGAACGTCAGTAACCCTTACAAATAGACTTTGATTGAAAAACTGGTGAAAAAGGTGTGACTAGGGACCCCCTTTTCTGGTATTCAGAGGGCCGTTCAGGAAAAATTAACCATGGTTCTGTGGTTCCCGCATGTGCCTCTATATCATGCAAAAGACCGTTTTGAAAAAGCTTGGCACACCCTGAAAGACCTTCCTGGTTAGTGCTCGTCAATCACAAACCATGATTGTAGGGCTCTTCGGTGACATTCATGATCTCTCCATCTCTTCATCCCCCCCCTCCCATAATTCTAGGTAGTATGGTCAGTCATTTTGACGGCTGGAATTCCATGTAATGCTCGTCAACGATTTTTGAAGAAGGTCCAGCAAAGTCGCTAAACCCCTTATGCGACGTTCTGTCTCGCCTGTTGTGTTCGGCACCCTACACCAAAAGAACATCGTCTGCCTCCGTTGCTATCGAATAACTAAATTAGGCGAAAGCATTTTTTTTGGTTGATCTAGCTCTCCGAGAAGGCTTTTACGGGTTTGTATGGCTCAAAAGTAGGAGTTCAGGGCAGACGCAACGACAAATTAAAATAAAATGCCTGCTAAAAGTAATATGGTGGCATTATGGCGGGCTACAGGGGGGGGGGCAAAAAAAAAGAGTCACTTCGCCATGGCGCACATCATCAAATTTTTCGTCGCACAGGATGCCGTTGTTGATGAATGTTTACGGCAGAATATTCCTTAGGTGCTTCCCAGAAGCAGGCCCTCCTTCGCTGCCCCCCGTCTTCAGAATATGACGTCATCTGCCGTCACCGTCGAGCTCAACGAGGCTTACCGTAATCGCTCCGGCCTGAAGCTGCTACATAATTTCTTCAACCGATTAAGGTGAATAGCTTCTTCAGAGACACTAGCTGTGACTGTGCAAGACCGCTTTTGACCAGCGTTTCAGGGACGTCGTAATGGTCTATGGTACCTCGACGACCTCGTTGAGCTCGTACCGTGAACCATGTTTCCGTGGGAAAATCTTCTGATGTCGTCAGTGTAGAAGGCTTTATGTAACTTCTTGAATAGATTACGACTGTGGCCTCAATAGCCCGTTGAGTCATCCTGATTCGGTTCTGCAGCTTATTTGAATCTTTTTTGAAAGTAGAGGAAAGTGACAGCTTTTTTTTCTCCCCCCCCCCTGTATATTTGTAATTGCTGACTATGTTCATGGAAAAAGTGAATTTGAAAAAAAAGTTGACAAAAGGCCAAAGACTTTTCGGACAGCCTACTATAGGCATGGCCACAGGCAACGCATCCTTTCACTACGCTAGCACAGTGTTCTTCGAAGGTAAGAGCCCAAATCCCATTGATCATGTTGCTTTGAGCTAAAAAGGGGCAGTTTGCTTCTGTAAAACCTATAAAAGATTAGCCTGTCTTAAAAATTGCCAGTCCAACTTCATCAGTGTATGTTTCATTCCATGTAGGAGATCCATTGTGCCCGAAACTCGAAAAAATTTCTTAAAAAATCGAGTTGAGGCAATTGCTGGTCATCTTATTATCAGAAATTCCGAAACCAAGCTATCGCATAATGGATCTCGAAACCCTGCTCACTCCCTATTGCATAGATGTATTCCCGACAGCGCTTTCATTGCGCAAGGGATGGGGGTCTCGACTTTGGTTACTCTACACTTTTGGGTTCACCATCATTTCAAAGTTACAGCGAATCCGAACTCAAGAGCGGTTCTGTTCTCGTTTATGCTTTCAACACCTATGAAACCTTATTGGTATGTTTTCATGGTTATTAATCCATAGAAAAGCACGAATCTTATTGAGGAAGTTGAAAGCGTCTTCACTTGAAAAAATCGTGATAGGTGAATCAATTTATTACAGAAGCATTCCCCTATATTTAGGGAAAATCTGCAATCTTGACCTTCATCACTCCACTGAAGGCGAAAAAACTGTGTACTGTTGAGGTGAAAGGAAATGTCATGGGAAGGTTCTGCTCTGTGAGGCCGTCTGTTAGTAGGCATAATACAGGATAACGGAGGTAGTTAGGCCGTCGTCCAAGCTCAGTAGTCATTCTCTCATTCACCTACATTCTCTTCGCTTTCTCTGCATGATGGTGAGCTTGTCACATTCAACGTAAGCAAAAGAAAGCCGTCTCCGTTAGATTCACGCAGTTCATAACTTGTATAATAAATAAATACCCTCTCCTTCAAAAAGCCAGAAAGTGTCGGGTGCAGACCAAACACCACAACTGACGACGGCCTCCAAGTAAATCTGGTTAGTAGTGGTTCATAGTGATAGCTGATTTTTAGTAAATGATAGTTGTAATTACTGTCAACTGATCGAATACAACTGTAACAGGTTAATCATTTCATTGGCAAAAACATTTGCATTTTCTGGAGGCCGTCGTCACTTGTGGTGTATGGTCTGCACCCGACACTTTCTGGCTTTTTGAAGGGGAGGGTACCACTATTGGTGATGCCCCAGTCTTTGAAATATGCTGCCTCAGCTGAACTCCCATTGTGTTTGTTGCTTATCGCTCATATACATTTACAGTTTAGCACTTTGGTTACTGTTTCATGGACCCACTAATAATATAATTATTCCTTTTCACCAATTGGTACTATAGTAGGGCTCTCATTTTTCTTGCTGCCCTTCCTGGGCTACTCTTGTGGCCTTGCATGGGCAATAAATTGCACGATCACTCACTCCACATCCCAGTAAAGATTTGGCCAGTTGATTCAGATTTTTATAGGAACGAAAATCCTCCATATGCCGCCATCCGCCCCCTGACAGTGAATTTTTCATTTGCGCGAATCCGCACCAAGTTCCTGAGTTGATTGAAGCGGATTCAGTTTGCAAATGCCATCGTAACACTAAGCTGTACTTCTTCCCAAAACCAAGGAATCATAGCGACGCAATTCGGAATCACCAGGTTACCACCAAATCACCTTTAATTCGACCAAAACTTAAATTTTATGCGATTTAAGGTTATCTTCGGAAATAGGCGTAATGAGTAACACTCAAAAGAATAAATGGCGTGCTTAGGCAGTGACGCTCTCCACTGTGCTCATAATTAGGCTGTCCATACAAAGGTTAGGACAATTCCGAGGTTTGTTTCACGGACCGGTGGCCAATTCTTTTACCGGCACAAATTATTATTCCAAAGAATTTTTGATGTAAATAACCTATAAATTATTCAAGAAATTCGAGAGAAAGCAAAATACTGCCTCCTGATACGATTAAATTTAGCAGGCCATGAATCTCCTTTGCCATCATTCAGCCTACTACCTAGCGCTCTCCCTCGACTTCCTTCAGGATTGAGGATTTAGACTTATTGTTTTATTGAAACGGAGACTAGACGACTTCTATGAATTCCCATCCTTTTACCACATCCACGACGACGGCAGCCCATATGGGCTGCCAGTGACGAGTGCTTGTGGGATGATGTCGGCCCATATGATCTGACAATTTTTAGTCCCATGCCATTCGATCGTTCCATTAATTATTTGAGCATTTTTGATGTCAACAAAATGACCAGGGTCAATGAATAGCCATCTTGATATGGTCGCAGACAAAAGAATAGGATATGCTTAATCTTGAGAAGGGTCGACCCTAAGAAGATTGATGGTTTCACTGCTTCGTTTTTCTCCTAATACCATAAATATGCAATTCAAGCGAGTGGCATACATAACCATAACACAAAACCTTTGTGGGCAAGATTGGTCCTTATAGTAGAACAGCAAAAACGCACACAATGCTCATTGCAGTGGAAATTCATGAGAAATGCCTTCTGTTTGCCACTATACGGAATTTCGCCAAGAAATCTGGTATAATGTCGTTAAATAAAATTAATGCCTGAATCAGCAGTGCAATTATTTTGATACATTGATGTTTAGCCTTTTCAAAACCCTAAAGCCGCTGATGTGGGGTGAGACGGCAGCTCTCGCAAAAGCCCGCTCGTCCCAGGCACAGGCGACGCGAAGTCACGCTCACCGTGAATGTGGTTAATGACTTGAAGTTGGCCGAACCATTATTCTCACTTCTCGAAAACAACATTGGTGATCAGGTAGTAATTAACCAGAATGTCAATTAAAATTCAGCGCATATTAAAAACAATCATTTCATTTTATTAAATTTCATTCGCTTGAGCCTCCTCACCGTGGAGAGTACTTCGGGCGTGGTTTTTTTTACGCACTTTGCTTGCGAAGAACCGGTTTTCTCTTGCAAATTCATCCCATCTTTTAAGATTATCTTGGAACTTTTTTCGTTGCTGTGAACGCCCCCTTTATTGATAAGTCGATTTATTAAGGTCTCTCTGCTGAATTTATTGCGTGTCGCTTGTTGAGCGGTCATAACCGCTCATCGTTTACAGCCGGTTGATGGTTGATATATGTTCATATTCAAATGGCGCCACGGATGGGAAAAGGAGATTTTTTCCTGTTTTTAAAAGTGCTATGCATGGATGATGCAGTTTGCTATGACCTTCAACCTGCAATGCGCCGTACACTCGACCTCCAATCGGAATTCATGATGGCTTTCAAGTACATTGCCAACCTCTGAAATTTTGCGAAATCCAATCGACGGTACAACTGCTGAATCATCTGATTAGAAATACGCCCAACGACCCTACAAGCAACAATGTGGGCGCCCCTCATTTCATGCACACCCGCCTCGCAGCTGCGGCGAACCCCACAGCTGCGGACAAGTCGGCCCGTGCGCGAACCCCACAGCTGCGGACAAGTCGGCCCGTGCATCTCGTGCAGCTTGGCTTAGAAAGACCCTAGCGCCTTTTTCGGGCGCTTTCGTTGCACGGGACTGTTACGTTCGTGATTGTCTGCTGGGGCACTACCTCACAGGACGAAGAGGACCGCTCACACGGATTCTGCCTGGGGTATCGCTTTAAGCAAGTTGGACGACATAAATGTTGCAGACTGGGAAGAATTTAGTAAGGTTCGATTGGCTGGGTGGCTCAGAGTAAGGATTACGCTATGACCGACTGGCATGTGTTTACGCAGTCTAGAGGCGTACGCTGTCCTCACTGTAAAAAGATAATTCGGAAAGCTATTAGCTGGTGTAGCTAAAGCCACAAGTGAGGATTAGGTGGCCATAGAAGGCCTTTCCATCACTGATATTTCCAGGAATGCGCTCAGAGGGGTGATGTCACACTCCCGACTCGAGATTGGGTGCCGTCAAGGCCTCTGGATCAACCGATGGAACGGCTGGCATATCCGGAAAACTCGTTTGGACGTGGCTCTCCCCCGAGCAAGCCTCCTTCACTGCTAGAAGGAAGGGGTTTCGATTTCGGTCTTGTCGACGGTTTCTTTGCGTTTTTTCTTCACTGTCGTTCCACCTCCCATCTCTACACTCAATTTCAGGCGCCATAATGCCCAAACACGAGCCTGACTGAAATGCCTTCAAACACAGTGATCACGACGGTGAGGGGCAGTGCGATATCGATAACGCCGTTGAACGTCATTGCTGGACCGTACCATTCTTGGGAGCACTTTTTCACACCCTTCCGCCATTGGCCGCATGACGAGTGATGACGTCATCGAAACCGCAACACCTATCCGCCAGCTTGAGCAGTTTTTCAACTCTGGCGAAATTCAGTGACAGTAGATGACCTAAATCGGTATGAAGTGACCAAAAATGGTCACATTTGATAGTTTCAACATTGCTCTTGACACTTGGCAGTTTCCTGCCATTGCGCGGGATCTACTCATTGATTGAACACGTAGACCTCTTATAAGAAACGAGAATAGCGTCGGATGCGGACCATACACCACAAGTGACGACGGCCCACAAAATGTAAATGTTTTTTGCCAATGAAATAATTAGCCTGTTGCAGTTGTATTCTATCAGTTGTCACTAATTTCTACTGTCATCTTGCCGAAAATCAGCTGCTGACTATGCTCATGACTATGAACCACTACTGACCAGATTTACTCGGAGGCTGTCGTGACTTGTGGTGTATTGTCTTCTGTTCTCGTTTTTTGAAAGGGAGGGGGGTATAAGATGGAGTGTTCACTTCAGAATTCGGCATCCGTCCATCACTTCTGCTGTTTTATTTAAAGATCAGAGGTTCCCTGCAACCGCCGGGACCTCCTTCCCCTGCATAAGCTTTGCGTTCCTCACCTTATCCTCCCCTCCTCCCTCCACTGCTCTCTAGCTGAGTACCGT
>MU871216.1:10488-26659 GCA_036418205.1 Ostertagia ostertagi
CATTCAGCACAAGACTGGTGCAGCCCCGTCTCGACTGATTTAACTAGGGCCATCTTTTTCAAGACGATTGCGGGCATCACTTCAAAGACTTCACTGCCTTTTGGGAAGTTATAGCTCTCAGCAAGAATTTTGAAGCATTAAATACACACATGCGAATTTGCACACTGGACCCAGGAATTTTCAAAAAAGTATAAAAATTGGGGAAAGTTAAATTGTGAACCAACAATAGAAAACAATAAGCAACATATTTCGCAGTATTAATGAGCAAAAAGGACTTTCTGAGATATTGATTTTCCATAGTAATCGGCCCCAAAACTTCCTGAACTCAGAAAAGCGACACTAAGATATCCGGTACCTAATAGCTTCACAGGCTCACAACCGTCTTCGGAATGGCATCATGTGTGCCATGAACATGAATCGGGAGCTTCCCTCCTTATATTGGTTGCCTTCCTATCGCTTCGGCGCCTCCTACCCTTCCTGGTTCCGCTCCTTCGCCCCGGAAAGTTCGAATGGACGTGTTCTTGTGTGAACGGCTGTGGAGTACTTGACGCAACCATTGGCGTGAATGATGAGTGAATTACCGTAGTAAAGTATCTTATATATGCAGTGGTTGCATACCTATCGATGTTAATGGTAATTCTATTTAAGAAAGGATTATCTGTGGTGAAATCCGAGTCTGAACTTACCAAGAACTCTACTGAGCCAATGAAGACTGCATCAATACCTGCTCATTCCGTAGCTAAACAAGAAGAGAAACCCACCAGGGTAAGGATCACTTCAAAAGTCAATATCTGGACAATCTCTATTCCTTAGCTCAAAATGACCGAGCAAAAAATTACGCATAATTCATAATGATTTCCTTTCTTGTATGCGACATGCTATCTACTCCCAAGCAGAGTCGTGGTGACACTCGGATGCAATATGGCCTATACAGTGACTCTCGAGAACCTTCCAGGCGAACGTTTCACGGGAAGCTTACCTAATAAGGGTAAGATCCGATCCCAGATATGATCACTGGGCATGTTGCTATTGTAGCCACGCCACATTCACTTGCACCATCTTCCCTTAAAGCAACAATCCAGGAACGAATTCGCGGGTAAGGACCACCTATAATGACGTTGCAGGTGAGAAGTTGGTCAATGGAGAAAGAAAAAGTAGAAAAAAACGTCGGGCAGGGGCTTAGACAGGGACTCCCCCTGCCGTTTAGGGAGATGTGTGTTGGACGAGTTGTCCGAACCTGCCCGTAGTACATGCGCTCCAATTGCAACTGCTGGCAAATAGCCATGCATGCTTGCAAATACATAACTATTTGCCAGCAATCGAAATTGAAGCGCTTCAATTGCGTTCTTATGGAATCGACCTCATACAGCGCGGCGGTCCCGCAACGACCGCTAGTCGAGCAAGCGCTCTGCACAGCGAATGTTGGGCGATCCGCCTCTTTATGGGTGATCCGCCCCCTCCAAGAGGACTTCGACCCCTTCCAGCGCATTTTAGAGGTAGGTTTTGAAATTAAAGACATTTCCTATAAACTTTAGTTGGGCTGGGGCATGTTTTGACCGCCTAATGACCAAGTAGTTGAAACCCTGCCTGGACTGTTGCTTTAATCTGAATAGGTAACATTCATGCATAACTTACAAACATTTTTTACACCGCGCCTATTCGATGACAGAAAAAATAGTGGTGAAGCTCTGGCATCTCAGATCAGCACACAAATACCGGATGAATGCGGAATGACGGTCAAGAGACCCAACTTACGATCGCAGATCGTAAGTTGGGTCTCTTGACCGTCATTCCGCAATACCTTATTACGCAGATCCTTCAGGCCGCCTCCTTTCACAATCAACATTTTCTGAGATTACAGTTGCATGGAAACATTAGATACACCTTGATTGGGCGATATGAGAATAGATGATCAGTCTCAGTCAAGTCATCATTAACATAATCTTTTGAGCAAATTCTCCTACTCATGTCCCCCTGCTCTCCATTCATCAGTTTCCTATTCTCCCGATCTCCTGTTCCCTTAAAGCGAGGGATTACGATAAGTTTGGACTGGGTTTGTACTGGAAAAGAAGATGCTGAATAATGCCCCAGTGGCGAAAAAAGCAAAGAAATCCGTCAAGAAGGCGCAAAATGGGACCCCTTTCTTTGCTCTTGACCTCCGATAATGGACGAGCATTCGATGCAGCTAACTTCAGAACACTTTTTCACACCACCGCCCGCCTATTCGAGGTGACAGACAAAAATATGGTGGAAGGCTCTCGGCATTCTCAGGAATCAAGCACACACAATACGGCATGGACGGTCAAGAGACTCCAACTTACGAAGGCTCGCCAGTTCCTTCAGCGCCGCTCCGTTTCACAATGCAACAGTTTTCTGAGATTACAAGATGCAGGGGAAAATGAAAATACACCCTGATTGCGGGCGATATGGCAGAATTATGATGATTCAGTCTCAGTCAATCCATCAATTAACAGAATCTTTGAAGCAATAATTCATCCCTAAATCATGTTCCATGCCGCCTCTCCAGTTTGTCATAGGACTTTCCCATTCTCCAGATCTCTCGTGGTCTCTTTAAGCGAGGGATTACGGATTAAGATTTTGGACTGGCGTTTTGGGTACTGAAATGAGGAGATGCGAATGAATGCCAGTGGCACACATAAAAAGCAAAGAAATCCGTCAAGAAGGCGCAAAATGGGACCCCTTTCTTTGCCCGTTGACCTCCGATAATGGACGAGCTAGCAACCAATTAGGAGGTCGTTTGCACATGTTATGCTGATAGCCTCTATCATTTCAGCAAGCATCATGCTTTGATTGATCACGCATCCCATGAAAAGTTATAGGATACACTCTGGAAGTGGAATATCTCGTCACATTGGCAATCGAAGGGCGCTGCTGCTGGGGGCGGAGCACAGACCGTGGCGGGGCTCAGAAAGGAATGGCAAGCCTTGTACGCTGCAACTAGCGCACCTTTGACCACAAAAACGCAACATTTCGTTTCCTTGGGCCCCTGACTACTGCTTCCAATGGTGCATGTACTTCCACGCTGCATACGCACTTTATCGTATCTCTCACTTTAAAGGCAAGATCAATATAAATTTATGAGGTACTCACTCAGATGTGGACCATAGTGGAGAAAAAAGGAAAAAAATTGTGAAATACACAGGAAATACGAGCCTTTTGCTCTACGCTGCGGAGAAGTTCAAAAGGCCGGCAGGGAGATGAGAGATAATGTGAGCGCGGAGAGCGGTAGAGAAGTCCGAGTAGAGAGAGCATAGCAGATCAACACGCGACGCAAGATATCGAGCGGTGGGCGGAGCGTGTCGCATGGTGGAGCGTGTCAAAGTCCTTAGCGCCTAGCGTCTAAGTAACGCTTTTCGAAGTAGGGAAGTGACGCGACCTCTGCACTTGCGTACCTAGCGCTTCTAGCCACAGTAAAGGCTCATTAAGTGGGTTTGAGCATAGAATTTGCCTTCAATCTTCCAAACCTTAATGACGAACACGGCCATAGTTGACCGTCAAACTGGGCTTCACTTACTCTTGATCCAATTTGTTTGCTTCTTGCCGCGCCGTCATATCGTTGGGCTTCTTAACACATTCGTGAATAACGTTGAGAGTAAAGCTCTCTCTTTATCCGGCTAAAAATGGAGTTTAGGTGGAACAATCCCTGTTCTTCTTCATCTTTTCCCTAGTGTTGATCCCGAGTGGGCTCTTCGTGGTCGCTTGCCTTGCACTTCGAAGTCCAGAGCTGTTCTTATCAGGTGATCCTGTGGCCTCCTTAGCACATGCCCATACCATCGCAGACGCTGTTCCCGTACCTTCAGCTGGACAGGGGCAGTCTGCATGACCGACCTCCTCGTTTCTGACCCTGTCCAGTCGCGTCCAGCCATCTCAGCATCCTCATCTCAGCGGAGTGAAGCTGCCTTTCGTGATTCTTGTTCAGGGGCCAGCACTCGCTATAGCATCGCAGGCCTTACCACTGTCCGGTACACCTTTCCCTTTGAGCGTTCTGGAGCACCTTCGATCGCAGAGGATTCCAGTCTCATCCATGCAGCGTTGACCCGAGCCTTCACCGCCTGATCCACACTACCGTCGGCTGCCAGATCGCTCCCAAGGTAGCGGAAGTCCTCCACTCTTTCGATGGTCTCACCATGGCCGTCTACGATCGGCTCTGCACCCTCTTCGGAGCTCAGGAACTTGGTCTTCTTGACATTCAGCCGTAGCCCACCTTCTGCCAGGACTTTCTGCCATTTCTGCACCTTGGCTTGAAGTTCCTCTCTGCTATCCGCTATCAGGGCGATGTCGTCAGCGTAGAGGATGGTCTTCAGTGGTCCTTCCATGAGCCCCTTCACCAGGACATCTAGTGTTAGGAGGAAGAGGAACGGGCTCAGAGCTGACCCTTGGTGCACCCCAACCGTGATGTTTACCTCCTTTGTTAGGCCGTGTGGGGTGCGTATGGCTGCCTTAGCTCCCATCGTACATATCCTTCACCAGCGAGATCAGATGTCCTGGCACGTTTCGTCTCCTTAGCGCTCCAGGGTTACCGCGGGCAGAAATGTTAATGCAGCTAGCTTATCACCAGGAGTGCTAGAAGGACTCACAGTAACTCACGCACACTTTTACTCGTTTCAAATATACCTTGCTACACCACATCAGAACTAATTTCAAATGGGCAATCACGTGGTACAGCGCTCTTATTTTTGTTTTTAATATTGGACAATGGTCAACCCAATTTTTCATCCTTCATACTAAATACTTTTCTATTTTCATATTTTTTATTTTTTCCTACAAATCATTTTTCGCCGCTGTACTTCATTAGAGGAGTCTTGCTATTGTTACTACATCTTCCCAACGCGAAAACCATAGGAAGGCTCCATCGTTCTTATTTAGAGACAATGAGGCTAAAGCTACCCTCCCCTTCCAAAAACAAAAAAAGCATCGGGTGCAGACCATACACCACAACTGACGACGGCCGCAAGAGCGTGGCTGTTGACAACCGTAATTTTTCGGTTGCAATTGTGTTTTGCAAGCTATTGTATTTGTAACAATAGAACTCGACATAATATATAAAATTTGCGAAACTTCACAACAACAGCATTCGATGGTAGCAGTGAAATCATTGACAACGCCTGAAAAGCATGTTTACTGTTGTTACAAATAACTCACCTGAATAAAATGATGACGAGCGAAGTAGAATTATACGGATAGCTAATAGAATACAACTGCAAATTAATTTCCTTGTCGGTTGTCAACTGCCGCTTTCTCGCGGCCGTCGTCAGTTGTGGTGTATGGTGTGCACCCGACGCTTTCTAGTTTTTTGAAGGGCAGGGTATATTCTACAAAGAGTGTTCGAACAGCTTTGAGTTACACCATGACACAAGGTCTAGGTGCATTCCATTCTGCTCCGTGGCTTCTTATAAAATCAAAGGACAAAATGGAACAAAATAGTTAAGTGAAAATTTTCTCTTGAAGTTTCCCTGATATTTTTCTTTTAGGACAACTCGAAAGAAAATATCGAGAAAACTCAGAGGTCTCTGAGAGGTTCGCTAGAAAAGAAGGGAGCCAAGCCTGTAAGTTCCGCTGAGCACTTAGCAGGAATCTATCTCTAAAATATCAGAAATCTGGATACTACTTTTCCCTCACACTAATAAACCCAGAACACAATTCGGCAATGATTACGCCTTTTTGGGATGGGCCACGCATTGAGCTCCCATTGAACTTCGCAATGGCTCTTGAATGAGCTCTTGCCTTCACTTAAACTCACGGGGCCAACAGAAAGATGGGAGGCCTGATTGGCCTGGGCGTGGTCCGAAGCGGAATTTGGGCTCAAAAGCAGTGAACGCCATTAAGCGCAGCGATTTTGGTGGCGTCGTTGAGTGTGATTGGTGAAAGAGAAACAGAGTTGGTTCCAGCCACACCCCATCGCACTGAGTCTGGTCCACCAATTACGTCTAACCAATTACGTCTAATGGCGTCATGAAAACCGCACCACCCTCTAGCCATCGTGTTTACAGCCTTAAAGGCAAGCCCCAGGATTAGGCTCATTAGTAGAAACCACGCCACGAGTGAACGCGTTGAGTTTGCGCCTACAGGGATTGTGCCAAAATCGGCTGAGGGGCTAATCGTCAAGGATCTCCAATCATCGCACCCTCCCCCGCCGTGCTTGATGTTGAGTCAGTGTACTCTAGTCTCTATGTAGTCTGCTGCGACGAGAGATGGCCAACGAGATCTCTCTCGTTTGCAATCTTTCGTCGCACTCTCTCTCTCCTTCGTACCAGATCTGACCTTACTAGAAGTGTAAGCCCTTAACTTTAGCGTTTTTGATAGTTTGTCTTGTTCCGCAGCTCATCCATCCATCACTATGAAGCATTACTTATAGTTATTGTTAGCGTTTATACACCAGTTTCAACTCAGGGCTTGCCGCAAAGGCTTCCCACTACACCACCGCCCACTACTACGCATTTATAGAACAACTGTACATGAAATATACATTAGATTCTAATTTACATTGAATACACTTATTCAGATTGGTAGACCAGCAGTGAGTGTAACGCAGTCACAAAAATATGACACATCTGTAAGTTTGCAGCTATGTATTTATCACTTAGGACTAAAATTTTAATCTTTCAAACGCACAATCTCACTTCCATCTCCAAATTTCCCAAAAACTTGCATGTGAAATGTTTTCGAAAAAGGTTCTGGAGAGGAACTGTGACACATGTAAACGCAGTTCTGAATAGCTACCCAAAGAACCAATTCAAGAGCGCAGCAGTTTTTATATTAATTTTTTTGAAAACACTCACTCTGCCTATCGTCCAAAACGGTACCATTACCACATGTTTTTGTTCCACTAAGCTAATTTCGAAATTATCATCCCCTCAGGTCACTTAGGCTAATCGAAAGCTGGGGAAAACCCAAGAAAAAGAGGCGCAGAAATTGTCGAAGGGTCAGTTCACGCTGGAATTTGGTCGGGGTCACTTCATAACGAACAAGTTTCTCAAGGATGCTACAGGATATGATTCTGGGAAGAACCCTGATTACTATCCGACCGAGATAAGCGCCGTATCGTGAGAAAATAATACGACTTTATCCAGACGGGTACGGAAATCAAAACTTCTTCAAAAGTTAGTGTCTCAATGGAAGCAGTTTCACGTGTTTTACAACACGCTCGTGATAGTTCCATGCTCGGAAAATAAGTAAAACACTTAGAGAAAGGAATACACGACTCAGAAATGACAAATGAAATAGTGTCATCACTTCAATCGGATTGGCAAGACTTTCGTTTACCTCTCTAATTTCTTTTTATAAAAAGTGTTGAACTTATTTATCAAACATGAATTCTTAAGCATTTAGACATTAACTTTTTGAGAAGTTTCGATTTCTCTACCCAGCTTGGTAAAGTTGCATTATTTTCTCATGATACGGCGCTTATCTCGGTCAGGATAGTAATCAGGGTTCTTTACAGTATCATAAAAAAAATTCCTGCAGGAGTCCTTGGAGGCATACAATACCGCTCACAGAATGTGAAAAAATGACGGTGATTGACCGTCGCACCTATCAAAGACCGTCGCACTACCATAACTCCGCTGAAAGCGAATGAAACGGAAAAATTTAAACTCCTATAGATACGTCTCCTCACAACGAGTTCCAGGATGTGTTATGGGTCGGGATCGGTTAAGTAGGTCACCAGCTTTACCTTTTAAGCTGGGGCAAAATCCAATTCTGACCTCAAGGTAGAACACCATTCGTTAGATCCCATGTTTATGTGCACAGTAGTCTACCGCTCGCACACTCCTCCTTTTTTGATGCATTTTTATCCATGTTTCACAGTCGTTCCCGATGCGAACGAGCTCTTCAATTTTACGACATTTCCAAATTTTGAAAGCGTATTTCATCAAAGTCTGGAGGAAATACGACGAAACGGCTACAAGATCTTGAACTAGGTATGTAACTGCGCAACAACTTTGTTGTTTATTGGAATGCAGCAAAGCGGTTCTTACATAATTTAGCTCTGAATATCGGTATACGTCAAATTCTTCGAGCACAATCACTTTTCTTTTCTTTCCGAAATTGCGCTTAAGCGAAATGTATGACCAACGATTCGAATGGTTATTCCAAGAATATGACCTATTGTGCCGTATAATGGCAATAATGGCTTATGAACAAACGTTAAGGTAAACTAGATAAGAGACAATACCTCACCCTTTGAAAAAAATTTACGGACAGAGAATACAGAACTAGTGTTGAAATTCATACAGTTGTACTCGGCGCGATGAATGCTATCCGATGATATATAAGTTATTACCCAAAGACTACTTTGTTTTTACTCGTTTTTTTCCTTCGTGATCGCTAGCCAATGACCAATCGCTAGCTGACCTCGTAATTACCCTACGCTGCGAGGGTCAATGCCTCGCGGTGTTATCACTCCTCTTCGAGGCATGTTCGGCTTCCGAATACCGCTAAGCGTCGTATGTATTTTATGTGCTAATTCTTCTCCGAAACTCGTCTGTCTCATAGCCTTCTCGTCTTTGTTTGTCCGTTTATATGACCGAAAATCACCTATACAACAAATTGCGCCATTACGGAGATTCGCCGTGCTCCTCCCATCTGCTTAGCGGAGCCAAAACGATTCGCATAGTGTGGCAACTAAGAAGAAAGCCACTGTCGGTCGAGGAGATATTGTGCGCTAGCTGGGACAATTTCGCTCCTCCTGTAGGGTTGGCCCATGCGACCTCGAGAACTTTAGAAAAGTGTTGAGATATAGAACCATGCTAACTAGGCTTGAAATATTTATCCGCTGAACGACGTGGACCTACCACTGACCCTTTCCATGGACTAGACTAGGCAACAGTTCCCATTCGTAACATTTTCCAATGACCAGCAAAAAAAAGAATTTGGAAAAGATTGATAAGTAAAAAAGAGATGATCAAACCCAAATTCTTCATTCTTTATATTTTATCGTGTACATATCAAGTTGACAAAATGAGATAAATTGAGGGAACTGAATACAACGACTGGCCAATGGGGAACCCCATGAAATCAAGGTACTAGAAAAAAAAAAGAGGAAATCAAAAAAAATAATACGACACCAATCCTTATAAGAACGAATGCAAATAAGTGAGGTGTGAAATGGGCTCCCAGTCGTGCCCCAATCCGGCATAATTTTGAAAACCCAAAGCGCCATTCCAGTGACGTTGCATTGCTGTGCCACAGGAGGATTCGCTGGCGTTCCACGGCCTAAGCTAGAGTGGATCGCTTCTCACTCCTTCCAACTACGGGAATCTGAAGGGGCTTCAGAAATACGACGCTTAGCGGTATTCGGAAGCCGAACATGCCTCGAAGAGGAGTGATAACACCGCGAGGCATTGACCCTCGCAGCGTAGGGTAATTACGAGGTCAGCTAGCGATTGGTCATTGGCTAGCGATCACGAAGGAAAAAAACGAGTAAAAACAAAGTAGTCTTTGGGTAATAACTTATATATCATCGGATAGCATTCATCGCGCCGAGTACAACTGTATGAATTTCAACACTAGTTCTGTATTCTCTGTCCGTAAATTTTTTTCAAAGGGTGAGGTATTGTCTCTTATCTAGTTTACCTTAACGTTTGTTCATAAGCCATTATTGCCATTATACGGCACAATATGTCATATTCTTTGGAATAACCATTCGAATCGTTGGTCATACATTTCGCTTAAGCGCAATTTCGGAAAGAAAAGAAAAGTGATTGTGCTCGAAGAATTTGACGTATACCGATATTCAGAGCTAAATTATGTAAGAACCGCTTTGCTGCATTCCAATAAACAACAAAGTTGTTGCGCAGTTACATACCTAGTTCAAGATCTTGTAGCCGTTTCGTCGTATTTCCTCCAGACTTTGATGAAATACGCTTTCAAAATTTGGAAATGTCGTAAAATTGAAGAGCTCGTTCGCATCGGGAACGACTGTGAAACATGGATAAAAATGCATCAAAAAAGGAGGAGTGTGCGAGCGGTAGACTACTGTGCACATAAACATGGGATCTAACGAATGGTGTTCTACCTTGAGGTCAGAATTGGATTTTGCCCCAGCTTAAAAGGTAAAGCTGGTGACCTACTTAACCGATCCCGACCCATAACACATCCTGGAACTCGTTGTGAGGAGACGTATCTATAGGAGTTTAAATTTTTCCGTTTCATTCGCTTTCAGCGGAGTTATGGTAGTGCGACGGTCTTTGATAGGTGCGACGGTCAATCACCGTCATTTTTTCACATTCTGTGAGCGGTATTGTATGTTCGTTATGAAGTGATCCCGCTCATGATCCAGCGTGAACTGACAGTTCGGCAATTCCTGCGCCCTTTTGCTAAGATATTCCCTTCACGGGAGTCTGACGGCGGTTCTGCTTTTGCCATAACCTAAGTATCTAAAAGGACGACAATTTTAACACGTTGACGACATCGCGTGTTTTGGCATTTTGCACCGCGTGGGACAGGAGCGATTTTGCGAGCCGCCGTCCTCACCTTACTTCCGCTTATTTTTTGTCTAAATTTATAAAGCGCTAACTTTGTGTGTCGGTTTGTGTATCTGTATGTGTGTATGTATGTATGTGTGTCCGTCCGCAAAATGAAGTGAGTGAGAAGGAAGCTCATGGGATAAACAAACCGCTAACAAATCGGGTAGCTTACAGGATTTGAGATATCAATGTTTTGTAGCAGGATAGTTGTGATAACACTCTTAGGGCTATATAAACACCTGCTTAGCACACTTCCGTTCATTCCACATGGTGCTGCAGTGGCAGCTGGAGGGCAGTGGAGAGAGGAAGGGAGGATGAGGAAGGGAAGCGAAAAATCTACCGTCATATCATGATTGTGTCCCTTCTACTGTATGAAACACCATTGTGTTGCATACGCGTCACTTCCACGAGGTGTTGGTGTCACAGGAGGAAGGGACCATAGCGGAGGATAGAAAGCTTGCGCAGGAAAGGAAGGTCCCGGCGGTTGACGGGGGACTAATCTGGTTTTGTTAAAAAGCACAATCTTGAACCTCACAGAATTATTTCGGCAAGGATGAAAGCATAAAGGTCAACTATATGAATAGCAGTAGATTTTTGTTTAGAAGAAGCATAATGACCACGAAGAAGCAAAAAACATCACTTTCGCTGCGAATGAAGTTAAAAGCATTTAATAAGCGCCGTTTTAAACTTTTAAGCCTAAGTTCTTCCATCAAATACAAATATCTCGAAACTCTCAGAGTTTTTATTAAGTGTTTCTGCAATCTTCATGTGAATATTTACAGCAGTGAAAGGAATACTGGAAAAGAATTGAAACGAAAGTTTTGTGCGTTCAGAAAACCCTTACTAAATCAAAGGATATTCAACCACTCTAGCTGCCATGTGGTTTTGGTTATGCTAATGTATTCTCTATAGAATGAATACAAAAAAAAAACTCGAAAAGCAGGAGGTCAAGCAAGAATTAAAATGGCATATATAGTTCTGACGCGCAAGCGCGTCAGCCTGTCGTCAACGTGTTAAAATCTGACTGGGTAAACATAAAATTCATCTTACTTGTTAAAAACATGTGGTGGAACTATGATTATTGCGCCGATAGGAAGAAGTGAGATATTTCTCAATTCTCAGTAATGATAAACTAAAAAAGCTTGTTGGGCTTTCTTGAACTGGATTCTTCCGTGTTTAATATTTAGGAATCTGCGTTTATTATGAATCACAATTCCTCTCTCGAGAACTTTGTTCCCGAAAAACATCTTCAGATGCAAGTTTTTCTTAGGAAATTTTGTAGGTGGAGAAATGAGTTATGCGTGCCAGTGTATATGATGGTCCCAAAAGCGCAGCATTGGGCGAAAAACGATCTTTCAGCTGCTGACTGCCCCGAAGTATCGATTCAGAATCGTCCGGTATGTGTCCTGGGTGTAAAGGACCGAATTCACGAGCTTGGAAAGGCAACCCCATTTCAATTTAATGTTAGGCGATGGGTAATACTTTACTTAGAAGAATACTTAGACGACCCGTCCATCAGCACGGCGGTTGGCCTTGCGCGGGTCCCAACTTCTTCTTCCATTGTTCTCGATCTTGGGCTATGGTTGTCCAGTGTGTGGTCACCCTAAAGGACTCTGGATCATAGATGTTGTTTCGATGAGCAAGGGAATCTGCCCATCGTAAAGGAGGACGGCCTTGCGGCCGTTTCTTCTCGCGGGGGTACCATCGCACAGTAGCCGAACTCCATCGTCCGTCATCCCTCCTCATCAGGTGGCCGGCGAACCTGTGCTTCGCTTCATCGACGTGAAGGAAGAATATCTTTTATCTGTGACATGGCTCTAACGTCAGAATTATGAAGCTTCAGCTCTCGTTGGCGACTCAACGTCAAACCCAGAAGACGGCGTTCAATCGATGCCTGGGTAGATAGTAATTGCCTTTCCTGTGACTTCGTTAGTGCCCAGGTTTCTCCTGCATAGCTGAGGGCAGGCAACACCGTTGAGTTGAAAAGGTCGTCGTTTGCGATCCTTGGTGTCTTCCATTACGCTTCTTATAGAGGAAAACGCAGCCCATCCAGCCTTGCGCCGTCTTGCTAGCTCTCCAGCCAGGTCGTTCTTCATGTTAAGCTGGCTCCCGAGGTACACGTACTCGTCAACGTCTTCAATGGGACTTCCTTTCAAAAGTACGGGAGTGCTGCCTGAGAATGGGTTTCGCATGACTTTGGTCTTAGAGGTATTGATAGTCAGACCATAATGGCTCCCTATGTCATCCAGACGATGCAGCATTTCAGTGGCGTGTTCTGGAGAGTCTGTGATCAACACGATGTCGTCGGCAAAACGCAACACGCACTAAAAAAGGAAAACCATGCGAAACGGCCCAGAACCTGAGAAATGGGACCACTTCCTTGCCCGTTGATTTGAGCATTGATGCGACTATCATCGCTGTGCCCTCTTCAACGCTACGCTCTCTCACCTATCTAATCACTCACCACGTATAGACCTGCGGCGAGTGATCAGATGATCGGTGGGCGTGCACTGACCAGCCGCGGCGGGATTAAACCTTAATAGGTCAACGAGGTCAACTCCTCCTGTGCAAATTGTGCTTCAGTTCGCACACTTAGGAGCTCCGCGGGTCCCTCAACCAGGTGAATTCTTCCTAATTCGATTTTCCCTCTGATCGTGAATTCGTCCTTTAAGCGTACCTTGCATGACAAATCAATTTTACAATTTCAGAAGATTCGTCAAATATCCTCCGGTAAGGACATCCAGTTAACACAAAAGACAACACCACGCACAAGACCAAAATGTACGGCGACCGCATTTGTACAATTCTTACTCGCATTTCATCTTTTTCCATTTTGGACGTGTATTTGTCCTTTACTGTGTTCATACGTAGCCGTGGCGAAAAATCGGTAGCCGTGCTTGTTGCTGTTATATGATGGAGAACCGTTTTTAAGCAACGGTAATACACTGGTGTGCGAACTTAGAGCGAGTGATTACGAGTGTATCAAGTACCAGTTGGCGCCGCACGCATTGCGCGCGCAACACAGATCTGCGGCGAATTTTGATGGTGCGACGAAAATTTTCAAATTTGGCTTGATACACCACGAATATCTGAATTCTCAGCTAAATTCTATCCGCTCCATCATCGACGGCTTTCAACCTCTTTTTCTTCGTCAACCATTATCCTCTTTTTCTCGGTCTCCGGACTGCTTCCGGACAATAAATCTCGTGGCAAACTCCGCCTACTTCGGTGCGTGCCCACCAATAGCATTTGGCCCCCTTCCTTTCGCCGACCTCTACCCCTTTTTTCACCGGTCTCTGGGACCTCTTGGAACCAAATTACGACACTTTTGGCAAACTCCGCCCAATTATGTGCATGCTCCGCCCACTAATAGCAGTTGACCTCCTTTCCTTTGCCGGCCTCTACTCCCTTTCTCCCTCCGGGACTTGTTGGAGCCGAGTTATAATTTTCGTCGCAGACTCCGCCCACTTTGGCCAAGCCCCGCCCACCGATGACAGTTAACCTCCACTCCTCCACCCACCTCTATCCACCTTTTTCCCCGGCCTCCGGGACTTGTTGGAGCCGAGTTTTGAATTTACGTCGCAGACTCCGCCCACTTGGCCCAAGCTCCGCCCACCGCATGAAGTGGCGCTTCATCCGGCCCCCCCACACTCCTCCACTGTTTTTTCCCGCTCCGGACTTTGGAGGCTGAGTTTTGTTGTGCCTGCTCCTCCACCGCACCTCTTCCAGCTTTTTCCGGTCGGGACTTGATGGAGCGAGTTTTGAATTTTCGTCGCGACTCCGCCCACTTTGGCCAAGCCCCGCCCACCGATGACAGCTGGCCTCCGCTCCCCCACCCACCTCCATCCACCTTTTTCCGGCTCACTAAGACTTCCCCGGCCCGAATTATGAGGACTCGTAGAAAATGCTTTACGCTTCAGAACGCGCTCCACCCCCTGTGGGCGGGCCTCCGTCCACATCACCTATGCTGGGAACACCTTAGACATTGCTCCCCTACACCAATTTGTTTTCTGCTCTGTAGGCTTTCTCCCAACCGAGTTATGAAATTTTTCATAAAGCACTGCTTTTTTGGAGAACGCCCCGCCCACCGGGGGTGGGTCTCCCTAATTCGATGTGACTTACCAATGCACACCTTTACCCACTTTTTGGCCCAGTTTCAAGGTCGTTTTCTAAGAGATCTTGAAAATCTCGGTCGTCAGTACACTTCATGTCGACGCACGCCACGCCCACTGTGGGCGGGGCTCCGCTTAGCTGATGTGTGTTTTGTACTTCGTGAGACCTTGCCCACCCGTCCACACTTGACCCGGTCCCTCCAGGCGGATCCCGAGGAGCTAGGGAATTTCGTGACAGACATACAGAACGACAGACAGACAGAACGACAGACGAAGCGCTTTATAGTAAGTAGGATGGAAGTACATGCACCAGTGGAAGCAGTGTTGAGCAATTGAATGAAACGAGATGTGGCGTGTTTTCGTGGCCAAAGGAGCAGTTCAGTCCTCTTGGGCTGCAATCCATTCTGAGCTCCGCCTCCGCCGTCTGTGCTCCGCCTATCAGTGTGTTGTTAGCAGCATCATGGGTTTGATATTTTAGATAAGGTATCCCACTTCGAGCGCATATACCCGCGCACTGGTGTGCAAAACTTAGGGACGAGACAGATGAAGTATCATAACCTTTTGATAGCTTTGTGGACCGTTTAACGGTTCCTGTTAACTGCTTTCTTTAGTGCCCTGTGGCAGCTCTTTGTATGTGTGGTTAGGTTCCATAGAGTCATGTTACGCGCCAGTAACACGTCGTTGGAAAAGCTACGTTCGTCCCTAAGTTTTGCACACCAGTGCACTATAACTTTCCCATGGACTGCGTTACCAATTGAGAACCGTCTTTGCTAGTATGATGGGGGTACCGGTTAACATGTGCAGGCTTCATTTTAGTTAGTTGCAAGCTCGTCCATTATGAAAGAGGTCCCATTTTGCCAGCTCTGGACGGATTTCTTTGCGTTTTTCGATGCTGGGGCATTATTCAGCACTTCCACTGTAAACCAAACCCAATCATTTCCTCGCTTTAAGAGGCATTATTCAGCATTCCCACTTCCACTGTAACCAAAACCAATCATTCCCTCGCTTTAAGGAAGGGATTGATTGGGTTTGGTTTACAGTGGAAGTGGGAATGCTGAATAATACCCAGCATCGGAAAAGGGAGTAACTTTCGCATGATATCTCACTTATAGCTAAGCTAGGCCAATGAAGTTCGGGACATACAGTACCGTGCAGTGAAGTATTCGTTTTCACTTTTTTAAACGTAACTCCCTCAAAACTCAAGCTTTTGTTCCGATTTTTTGTAGGTGAGAACACATCACTCTACCTGATAAGGAAGCAAATCTTCAGTTGTCTAGGTGGCTTCTATACTAATTTAGAAATTTTTAATTTTTTTCGGTCCAATACCATATTACTTGTTCGAAATTCAATCTATCTAAAATTCAAAAATAATAACAAAATGACTTATATAATAACAGACGTAACAACTACAACATCAGCACTTTGTCGCAGAACCGTTTTCATCTACGACGGCTTGACACCGGCGAAGCACGGAATTGGGTTTTTTCTTGGTAGAGGTTCCCCTACGCGATCTTCAGTGGGACGGACTTTTCGAACTCGTTGTGAGCTTTTGGGCCTTCAGCTTGACTCCGA
>MU871217.1:1148-20684 GCA_036418205.1 Ostertagia ostertagi
TCAGAGAAAAGCTCCAGAGAAAAGCTCACATTTGTCTTGAAAAACCTCTATATATTATTCGAGAGAAAAAAACGTCCAATAAAAAACAGAAGAAAGAGACTTCACCAATATTGAGAATTATTGACTGATGATTGACGTTACTTGGTGAGAAGAAAAAGGTGCTTACCAAATCCAATGTAAAGGAAAACAGGAAATTCAATGACAGAACTTCAACCAACCTTTATAAATTCAGGATCCTTATCGAAGTGAGCGAAACGCATTTGTATAGTTTGCTCAACCTAAACCACATCAAAATATGAAGCAGTCTTGGTTTCCAACAGAAAAAAAATTAGATATTTGGATATCCTCAGCGACAGGACAAATTGAGCGAACACGTATGCATTTTATGTTTCGGGTACAAGAAGGGTTTTGTAAAGGGGGTTTTGTAGCAGCGGTAACCTAATGCAATGAGTCTCGCGACGCGGGAAATTCCTAATGTGATCTGACAAAGATTCTACACATCTACATTTTCTTAACTCCTTGCCGTTAAGTTCCACAGGTTAGAAAAGTAGAGAATTTGAAACAATGGGAAAATTAAGCCATGTATAAGGGGAAATATCAAAGGAAAATCTAGAGTATCAGTACTAACATTTCTTATAGGAATTTTTGAAGAAGGAAAATAATAGAGAGGAAGAATTAGATGATCAACTGACCCTCGTGGTATCCTTACGATTCTCAACAGCATTCTTCAGCTGCATTTCGAGTTGACGGAACTCCTTTGCAACCTATAAAAAGTTCATTGAGCTGCACATCGGATAAAAGACCCGACAACCAAAACCTGAGCTACTAATATCAGCAGTAGCAGAAACAAAACAAAGTGTAAAAGTGTAAACAAGTAAAATTCTTTGAACGAGATTCTTGTAAGGGAACAGACACAAAAGAATAAAAGTAAAGATTAATGAGTTAACAAGTATAACGCCAGAAATTGGCGAATAAAACATAACGCACTGAAAAAAGTCACTCCCACCTCATTTAGGGTCCTATAACACTCCAAATACTCCGGATACTCTTGTTGGAAGAGAGCAAAGTATTTTTCGGCCTCTTGTACATTTTTAATCTAAAAACAATCTTCTAAGGTCAAAGTATGGCGAGAATAGCACTACCAAAAATAACAGTAAAATAGTAAAATAGTAGCCGAAAAAGTCTCACCTCGCCATAATTCTTATCCCAATCACAGGAAGGTTGAGTAGGTGATGATAAACTACAGGGTGAGCTAAGACGAGACGATGCCGTACTACCGCCCGAGCGAGCTGCCGACTTCTAAAGAAAGCATGATTGTACAAAAAGAACTGTAAGAAACACGTCTTCAAACATAGTGGTGGTAAAACATAGGCAAGAAAGTCACACTAGATGCAAAACTCAATGCTAACCTGATTATGTTGCGGATGGTTAGTTGGGTCTTCTGGTGGACTAGCACTCTCTTGTCGCGGCCGTTTTCCATCGCTTGGACGCTGCTGCGTCGTCGCCGGAACATGAGCCTTGCGCTTGTTTGCCGACGGCACTTCAGGTTGATGAGGGCTCCGATGGACGCTGAACGAGATAATATTTATAGAGCTGACAATAATTCTTTGGAATAGAAATCTCAACTAGAAACATTAGGTAATGTTCCTTCCAATAAGCTGCAAGCTGATGTTCTAACACCATTCGAGCGAATGCAAACTAATCCGAAGTGAAAATGACACAGTGGAAAGAGGAAAAGATTTAAGATTTGATCGGATGAGAAAATATCCTTGTTCAACTGTCACAAAGCCAGACCCTTCCACAATAGGGCCCATGTGAGCAGAAAAATTTGTTGAAATTCCTTCTATGGGAATATTTCAGTGATTGATCCTAAGGCCGGTGTCAAACATGGGAATCTGCTCATTATGGGATCCACAAAAAATACCATTCAGGCGCAATGTGCAGAGGACGAACTGCTCGAATTGCTCGATTCGCAAAGCCTGACACCGGCCTAAAACCGCACACATCAATCATGACATTCATTTTAGCAGAGGCCCTAGCGCAGATTGGGGTGCCTCCAATTACGAGTACCGTTACACCGAAATGGCGCCGAGCGACATTGTTGTCAAAAACGATGATCAGTGGGCAGGGTAACCCTATACCCATGCGTTTACAGTTAATTTGGTGGAAACAGGAATCGGTGCAAAATGATACCAAAATGAGTGTCACATTCATTATTGGGACAACGAAGTACTCCTACAAGCTAAGTTTCGAAGCAAAGGATTTTTTTCAAGATTAGTAGTTGTTTGTAAAATGAAAAGGCAATTACGGTTTTGAGCTTCTGTTGTCTTATTTGGACCTGAAGATCTGAGGATAATACTAATTTACACAATGAGATTTCCCCCTAAAACTGCGTACAGAGAAGGCTATTTTCATTGTTTGAGTTACTTTTGCGGAATGTAAAGCTGTCTCTTGATAAATTCGGGTTATATTTAAGAAACCGATCGACAGTAATGTACAAGTTGTTATTTTAGTGAGGCCTAGTCATCCGGTTGCTTTATTCGATCTCCGCTTACTCGTACTCCTGTTTGAAGGCTATAGTTCTAGTACTGATCAATGCGTATGTTTCCACATCACCGCTGACTTTTTGTTGTTAACATGAGCTTGAGTAACATGAATAGCGGAAGTTCATGTACCATTGATGAATTGAATGGTATTTTGGATGCAGTATAAAGAAGCTATTGAGGAGAAAGGCATCACGGTGGGAGGCCATCAAGCCTTGATGAGCAAAAAAATATCTGAATCTCGCTGGATATACTCATTATAGCAAAAACATTAGAAAGCCAGCTTCAAAAAATTGAAGCAGAATATAAAAAACTACTCACGTTGGCGTTTGCTCCCGGCTCCCATTCAACATCGTGACATTCGGGTTTTTCGGAGGTGGTGTCTTGCGAATAGGAGCTGATACAGCCGAGGCCGGTCGCGAACTCGGTGGTGTTGGAATGGCTAAATAGTGTGAGTGTAAAAAAATAGAATAAAATCACAATGAACATTATCTAAAAGTCAGTAGCACCAAAAAATCTTAATACAGACTAGACCCCTGAAAAACAGCTAAGAGTGAAAAGAACGCGTACCTTCAGGACTGACTGTCTGACCCGACGAAACAGAATTCGATGACGAATGACCTGGAGCCTGCATCCGTTCCATCCCACTTTTTCGCATTGGTGCAAATGTACTGCTTTTCGTCTGGGATGAGGACAAACCTTGGGTGACACGACGAACATAGGCTTTCTCTTCTTGATTATACCATAACCATCGAGTATCCACCTTAAATTTTGTAATAATAACCTTGTGAGCCAATAAAAAATGTTAGCGCCGGCGGCGGTGATGCCACTGAATGTGTATTCTCCTATGGAAGAAGTTTGCATGAACCCCATTGAGGACATCTACACACGTAATAGTCTGTTGGCCTCTAATTGAATTTTCCTCCTTCACGCTCAATCTTTCACTAAATAACTAGCTAGCTTCTGTCGTATACCCTCGCCGAAAATTTCTACAGTCCCATTAAACAAAAAGACTAATTGGAAGACAAGCTGACAAGCTATGGTAACTAATTAGAAGGTTTTTTTTTCTGCTAGCTCTGTCACACGATAACCAACCCAATACCCAGCACTCATAATCAAGAACCCAGAGGGCGCGAAAAAATAACCGGTTTTCAAGAGAAGAAAACGAAGCTTAGAGCTTACTGTCGAATGCCCGTAGCATGAACCTAGAAACAGGAAATACCACTCACCTCACCATAAAGCGATGGTTTAAGAGTGATTTTTGTCGAACCGCTACCAGACGGTTCAGACACTTCGCGTACGATGTCCTCGACACGACGCTCAATACCCGCTTCCTCATTCAATCCATCTTTACGCAATTGGCGCAGGACCTGCAGAGTGGTGAGAATGAGGCGCAAACGAAAAAAAAGGATAAAATACGCCAATAACGAGATAAAATAATTCAAAAGCTTGAAAAATCAGTACTTACTAGATCGGCACTAGAAAATTTCCCCAACACGACTAGCTGAATTATCCGTTGACGCAGCTTCTTCTTCCGCAACTCACTATTCAGATGTTGCGTCGGCGTCGCTCGAGCTGTTCCCGAAGAGCCTGAATACGATTTTCATAGCAAAGGAAAAACTAATTCAACATCATGTTGCAGTAGAGCTGACGATTCACATAAGCGACTTCGTTCATACGCATATGGATGAATGGACGTTATGTGAGCTTATCATCTGCACAATGAAATTTATACACTGGATTAGGCATTGATTTTGCACGCACATTACCGACACCTTGTTTCGTACGTAGGGTTTTTCGGTCTGGAGGAGGTGAGACGGTACCTTACGCAATAATGAACACGATGTAAGTGTAAAATAAGTGAAATTATCAAGACCAGAGAATAATTCCGTATCATTTTCTCATTTTTTTCACAATTTTTAGCCTGAGCTGTAATTTTTAGAAGAGAAACCGAGTTTTCTCATAAGAAAACCAGGACATGATTGAATTGTTGATAAGCCCTGGTATTCTAGGCATGTATTGGGTTCACTCACTACTACGTACCTGATATGCCTAACGCCTTAATGGGCACGGCATTCAAGTCTTATCACTCAACAACTTGTCCAACGATAGCTGCTTTGGCTCTTTTGGAGTCACACTTAGCAACATTAGCCATAGCTTAAACCTCAAGCGTCCGCTATAGTCCAAGATGGATAACTCTCTGTTAGCTACACTTATCACCACAAAACTACCATCAACGCGTATCTGCAAATACAATTTTATTGGGCCCCTTGGAGAACAACGAGGTACACAGGGTGCACTAACAAAGTGAGCCTTAACCCTTGACGACCGCCGTTATGCATGCGTCACTTCACTTCTTTTCAAATTTTTTCATCAGTAATTATTAACTCTACAAAAATTCTATTTGTAGTAATTAGCGCATTATTTCGCGGATTCGATAATGTATATGTGTGCTTTTGAAACATGAGAAAATGCTTAAATAAAATACGAAAAGAGCCGCCAACCGCGGAGCGGAAACGTGCGCACACCGGCGGGCCACACGGTCGTCAAAGGGTTAATGTTCAAATTTCCGCTCTGTATTTCGTTGACTACTCATGGACACCCCCCCCTCAGCTCTGTCTTCTTCTAAAATTTCTATTAGTATCATCACTTCATGCTTCAAAACATTCATTTTGCGTGAATTCCCTATTTTGCTCGCGTTACTGCTAAATTACGACAAAACATTCCCGATTCAATACGTCACAGTTCCCTAATGTCTGGCGATGCATCATCGATACCGTACCGATTGTTCCATTACAAAATGCGCTCACGCGCTATGATAACGACGATGGGGTAATTTGCACGAACACACTGACGCATGCAAGCGAGCGAGCGCACCAGCGATTCGATACAAACGAGTTCGTTGTCAGTGAATGGATCACTAGACCGACTCGAACAAAGCAACCATGGAAAACGGATCGCAATAAGGCACTACAAGTAACGCTCGATGAGAGCGTTATTCCACCAGAATGGTTAGTCGTAAAAAGTCTTTAATATCACGTGATTTGTAAAGAATGCAATATGCGCATGGGAACGTAGAATTGGCAACTAATTACACATGTACAAAAATGTTTAGAAAAAACATTTAAGTCAATTGTTGATGCTTCGCTGTACAGTTTGTGCACATAATCACATGTGCCGGCTATCTAACGCGCATTGGGATTCTTCAGCTTATCACAAATGCCACATTTTTGAGTAACTTTCATTCGAAATGACGTAAGGGTTCGTCATTGGCCACCTTGTCAAGCTAACCATTGCTTCATTTCCACAATGTTGTTTGAAATGCTTAATCCAGTAGCAAAAAAAACCCAGACCCTTTAGCAGCAGTCACTGAGTTGGTTTGCAGAAGGCTGCGGTATTGTGACGAAGTTTAGAATCATTTTAAGAAGAATGTCAGGCGGCAGAAAATCACGTTGTTCAAAAGAAACGTTCAAAATACTAAAGTAAAAGAATGTTTTAGCTTCTATCATATCTATTTCTGATATTATTTAGCAGAATTTTGACAGATTTGTGCATTTGGGAAATGACATCAGTTTGCAAATGTTTCGGTGGGATATCCTTCTAACTAACAACAAACTACCGTTTCGATTGCGCTGGCCGATGGGATAGACATGAAAGGGTGGTCAATGGCCTCATTGGGCATTTCATTTGTATAGGAACGTCTTCACCTTTACGTGTTATATTCGATTTCCCTGAAGAACCCCAGAGAGGTTCATCAGTTCACTTCATTACCACTATTGCTCTTGAACAACTTGTTTATTGCAAACGCATGCATGGCTCAGACTCACAAACTGAGTCTTAACCTGCAGGAATGAAATCCGGACTAGGCATGACTCTGTCACACTTGTTATGCTAGTGGAGAAAACCAAATCTTAATCGTCCCATCGGAATGTCACTTCACTAATTCCCGCTGTTGATCTCAAGACAACATCTGCTCTGAGACCTTGCGCCTCTTCGCGCGAAACTTATTGTCTGCACGGTAGAAATGGTGAAGAGGAAAAGTCGATATCGTCATGAGAAACGTCTACATCCACTGCTTTCACACGTGTCCACCGAAAGATTAGAATAAAGTCACCGAAACGGGTTCCAACGACGAATAATTCGATTTCTAAGCGCGCAATATGCAATCAAAATGTGAATCGAATGCGCGTCTTTTATCATCGATGCTTTTGTCTGCAAGAACTGCAAAAATGTGAACGAGCGGAGCGATCAACTACTACGCGCATAACTTGCAAGAAATAGCAATAAAATGCTGGGAACGTGCGGATTGAGTGTAAGGCGTATTTCTCACAGCTCATACCATGAAACGAAAAACTTCATGCTGTAAACCGTGCATTCCAAAATACGCGGAAAGCATTCACTATTACTAACCTTGTTGGGACTGCTACGAGAGGACGAATTGTCGAGTGTTCGTGTCAGTAGAGGTGAGACATTTTGTGATGAGGAGGCTGAGCCGAGACGTGGCGTACCCGTTTTAAGAAGATTACCCTTTTGTCGATGCCTTGAAAAAAAAGTTTAGTAACTAGCCATCATAAAAACATCATTTATAAATAGTAGTAAAAACAAAAACTACAGTGCAATTCAAGTGATTGGAAACTTATGAGCACCACATGAATTGGTTGATAACCTTCCTAAAGCAATCAAGTTTTCAATGCAAAGGAAGAACTTTTCCAATTTAACAATCTCAAGAGTATGCCACGAGAAAGAAGTGACTACCACAACTCGAAATGAACACTGTAGAGTTCAAATCAGACTGGCTCGATTTTGAAGAAGAATCAGTGAGGCCGATGCTATACTTTACGACTGGAGCGACTGGCACAAGCGATTTCCGCGGTTGGTGCGATCGATCGCGGAAATCGCTTGAGCCAGTCGCTTCAGTCCTAAAGTCTGACTCGAAATGGCGCCGAGATAACGGACAGAATTCATGCCAGTTGCTTTCTGGAGAAAATACCGATCGCAGGTTCCGAGAAAAATTCATTCGCAGAGGTGCCCATCAAAAAAAAATAAGGGGCTGTAGATAGAAAAACAACAAAACTATGCTACACACCAACACCGTTACCGTTTCCGCGAATTTCCTTTGAAAATTCTTCTATAATCCGTATATTTTTGATTCAGGGGTACATCCACGTGGTAATAGACAATCGTGAATCCAAACAAAAAACCGATGAATCATACTCACTTTGTAACGTCTTTTGTGCCACGACTTTTCTCCTCTTCGATGAGTTTCTGTGCACGCTCCCTCGTATCCGCGAAACGATTTATCAGTCGCTTGGATCTAAAAAATAAATTCATGACTTTGCACTTCGTCACACCAAAACTAATCACTATGTCAGAGACTTAGCCATTCACTACTTCCGTTTCAAGCAAAAAGGAATTTAAACCCAATTAAATGAAAATTTCATATACAGTAAATGAAAACCTATGCGCTACTGCGCTGTTCAAGTTACCGAGTCAAATTTATTAGTTACGAAAATTATTGGCTCTCTAAACATAATCAATTCGGAACAGTCGGATAATTTGCGGTCCAAGATCACTGATTAGCTGAAACTGATAGGAAGAAAATATCGAAATTGTATATAACATAATGTTTTGTGTTCTGTTGTGTTTATTACCGATATAATAATAATAATAATAATAATAAAATGAATAAAACTAAACAATCAAGCCGCGTTCATAGTTCGCGACTCCGGAGATTAGGATAGTACGCGACAATGAAAAAGATATGTATTGACGGGAGATTAGGATAGTAGTAGATTAGGATAGTGCGCTGACAAGATTAGATACGTATTGATCTATTCGCTTGAAAGTCGCCCAATCTACTACTCTCCAGCGATTTCAATCGATACGTATCCAATCTTGTCAGCGCAATCTCCTACTCTACTACTATCCTAATATCCTGTCGCCTACTATCCAATCCCCAAGTCGCGTACTATGCGCAGGCTTATTGTTCAGTTGTCTTGGGTCGGAGGTGTAAAATCGCCGTCAAATTTAGTGTTTGTTGAACAGGATATTAGTGACGGTTACCAGGCTACCACAGTGTTCCGCTAGTCACACATTACCAACAAAAAGGTCGCTTATCAGCGCAACACTTGGCTAGCCGTTTCACAGCTTTTCCCCAACTGCATGCATACTGTTCAATAGAAGTGGAACGTGGCGATCGAATCGAAACTAGAGTTTTACACGTTTTCGGATTGGCGCACCTATGAACGCTTAGAAAAACTGATTTTGGACAAAAAGTGTGCTGCATATGGTGTTTCTACCATCCCATGGCATATCGTACTTTCGTATTATTCCCAATCTTCCAACCTTGTTCCAGTTTTGCTCACCTATCGCAGCTTCCATTCAGAATCCTATAATTAAGTCTAGGACGCTATAGGGAGGTTGAATTTCAAAAATTGTGTCAAACCTTACAAATGATTATACTCAAATGTTAACTCCAGCCTTCCTTCTTCCTTTCCCAATAATCCGCCGGTCAATGTGAGCAAACATAAATTTGTCGACATAAAGAGGGTTTTGCATAGCATAATCGGCGGCAAGTCAGGTTCGGCCTACGGCTAGATAGTGATCTTCTTCGAGTGGTTCTTCGCTTTGGAGAGACGATCGCGCACACTATCAATTTCCAGCAACTCCTACACCACATCATTTCCCATCTACTCTCTCAACCATCTTTCAAACGATCCACCACCGCCATCACCCACTGCTACCTTCAATGTGCCGGGCGCGGAATTAATGAGAAGCATTCAATCATTGATCGTAAATGGATTCGGAGTGTTCATTAGATTCATAAAGTGCCATTGAAAAAACGCTCTAACTGAACAGTTTCTGTTACACAAATCGAGTATTTACAAACGAATTCAAAGGAGTTCTGAAAACTTTCAAGTTTTACAATAGTGTGGAAGTCAAATTTGCAAAGGTCATGCCTTTGCACCTTCGCAAAATTGCAGATGCTTTTCAAGGTCGATATTGCAATCACGAACTCCAACACTTCATGAGAGATCGAAAGACCGGAAGAAAAACTGAAATACAACAAAAGCAAGAGCGAAACCATTCCTTCAGCGGGCTGTCAGTCACTATTGTTCAACCCTATTATTGCTCTAAAACAACCGTTAGTTTTAGGATTAAACAGTTCAAAGTAAGTTGAGCAGATGGTCAATCATGAATGCAGCAATCACAGAAAAAAAGGATGTGGGCAAATTTGGTACAAAAAGTCCCTTCGCTAAAAATAGGACAAGAGCCGAGATAGAGACAGTGAGAAAAAGGATCGATGGGGAAGGAGGGGGGGGGGGTGAGGGAATAGAAGAAGAAATAACACCATAAGACCTTCCGTAGTATTCGCTTTAAATGAAGAGATGAAAGAAGAAAGTTGTGAACAAGAAAAGAAATAAAAAAGGAACGTAGTTGACGAGCATAATACCAACTTCTCAATCATAATAAGCACGTCCTTACCCTGAGGTTCATTTACCCTCGATCACATTTCCCTTCTCTACCCTAACAAATGCGTTCTCAGATAATTCCGTTCCCATCGGCCTGGCTAGCTCAATTCCCAAGGGAAAAAAACGCAGCTCCCTCGGTTTGTTTGCTCGTATTTCAAAATCAAACAAATGGACCGGCTTAAAACAAATAGGATCCGCTTCAGAAACGTTCCCTTGCTTTTTTTCGCTCTTGAAACATTTCTGACCGTCATAATGGATGAAATCGCTAGAAAAACTTCATCCAACTATCACATACTTAGCCCTTTTGGGAAACCTATCGCATTAGTCGTACACCATTAGACGACTACCCGATTTCGTAGTCAGGTTCTTGAAGGAAACCAAATCACTACAGCAACGAGTTCAGCAGCGTAACTGTCACTGCATGATCGAGCACTTTTACAAAAACTTATGACAACCAATTCAATTGTTGATAATCTGCGTGATATCATAACATTCTTAAGACCATGATGAACGTACGATCGAACATATGGCAGCGATAACGTGCCCGAAAAAGCGCCCAAACACGTCTACACGTTTCGTCATTCTATTACCACCAAAACTTGCTCCTTGGAGCAAAAAAAAACTAAACCTTTAACGGCTTGATGCTTGTAGTGATAATCAGTGTCTATTACGTATAAGGAGTACTCTACCAGTGAGTTATCCTTAATTAGCAAACCTCCAACATACTACCTGAATGAAGCTTATAATGAAATCCTTTCCGATATGGAGATCTACACTGTTTCTAGCAAATCCAATAACATTCCTCTAAACTTCACATCAATCCCTTATCTAGGATCGTATTCACTCAAACCAGCCACTCAGTCGCCATGAGCCTGCTCAAAAACGCATAGCAGAGCGTCAGTCAGTGAACATGAAAACATCGGCCTAACAGAGCTTAGCAGCCATATGCGACGAAAATAGTATGAATGTAAAAGAATATAAAAATTTGATCAAACAAAGCAATATAAAAGTTTCGAGGGGCAACAGAACAAGTGAATTTAACACTACCTAGCACAGAAATGAAGTGGAACAGCTTAGTGCAACTTAAGACGACAATACGCGTTAAAAACTTCTAATTGTATTGCCCCGCTTGTGATACTTTCACGTCTCATGCCCCAGAACTATGCTTCCAAAACTCCTACTCAGATATTCACATCTACGTAGTCACCGGGAGCAAGTTAAATCACGAATCGCGGCATATGTACTAGCCGTCCTTGGTTAGTGGATTGCCATCACTAGGCATTCGCAAGCGCCAAGAACCAGCATAACCCATGTCAGTCACAATGACTCCCTACAAGCAGTCAGTCGGGCCTAATTTAAACACCCTCAAAGTATCATGGGAGTGAGCGCTTTTTATACGATCAGCTCCCGAAAACTTCAAAAGATGTAGCTTTTCCCAAAGCCTTCTGTTATTACAATAACAACTTTTGATCCCTAATCTTCTCTTCAGGTAAACGTTTGAAGCGATTGTTAAACAAGCTTAACTTCAAAACAAGTTAGCATATAAGATCGCTATAATAGAGCAGTGCTTGTAGGCGATTATCAAAAAACAACAATAGAACTTCTTGGTATCAGCAAATTTCATATGAATCACCTGATATTTGCTTCGGAAAGCAGCGACGGCACGATGTGTTCCGGTCCGTGGATCATGGACGACAGCATCAGTGGGAGGACCAGGCAGGGCTTGCTGTTGATAACGGAAAACTCGTCCTCCGTTAGCTGGATCACCGAGTTCCCATTTACCTCCCTACAACATTACAAAATCCTAACTATAATTAAGACTATATTGAATTTAACTAAAGATAAGTCAGCAAGCAAACAATGTGCAAGAAAGGATGTTTACCTGCTCTTCGATGTGAACCCGAATCTGAAGTCCTTTTCGCTGAGCTTGCATAAGGGCCGCAACAATCTCGTCGGTGAGCTTCACCATCACCACGCTTTCGTAATCGCCGCAGTCTGACTCGAGCCTTAAAAGAATGAAATCGAGAGAATAAGCATACCCAGGGCCAAGAGCCTAACTTTTGGAGATGTCAAAGAGCTCGAGGCCACCAATTTTGATTTAATACACTACATCAATTTTGGTTTAGTTCACTAGAAACTGAAAAGAAACAAGAAACACCAAAAATTCGTTCACTTCGTTCACAACGACCACTCCGATTTTGAACCCGCTACACTAAGCTCGCCGCAAAAACCGTTTAAACTGCTAAAAGACCATTAACCTTGACACCTGTGTACCAAACGATCGCTAAGGTAGCGTTCATCACGAACGACGCATTGTAAATGGTAGAAATTCATGGCAACACTTGAAATTTAGGAAGCCACATCATCTCGATTACTGTAAATCAGACATGTCGACGTAGCTTCATGAGAAAAATGGACCATCCATTGACAAAAAACTGTGACGGATCATCAACACATGCACGCTTGTTCTGCCACTACCCGTTCCTGGTACGATGGTAGCAAAAAAATGTAGACCTCATAATCCCACCTCCTAGTGAACTCCTCTGGAAACCGCTTCAAAAGAGCAAAATCTGCTTGTCATGCTTTCCAAGAAGTTACTCCTAATCCTCGAGCTCATTGGTATGAACAACGCTCTTATCCCCGTTTATCCGACAAATCCGAGAGTGAGAATCTGCTCTGGTGTAAAATAATATATTCCATTTCAGTTCCAAAACAGGGTATAATTCGAATATATAATACATGAAACCTTGGATCCGCTCTGCACTACGACAAATCCTAAGTGCAGCCCCTTTTAGCGCCTTTGCTCCTATTGAACACGCGGCTGCCGCTCACCAGACCACTCGCATTGACGCCACCGTTGTTTGCGTATGTGATTCCGTAATATCGATTTTTCCGAAACTTGAAGAAATTCCCACCAAACAGGATTTCGCGTGATTCTATCCGAAAAGGCAAGCAGGAGCTTATAAAAACACATTTTGATATTCACTGATCGTGACCACCCCTATCGATGACACATTTTCAAGTTTCGAACATCTTCCCAATTTGAAGTCTAACCTGTGTACATCGAGCGCTGCCTGTTCAGGCGATCCGTCGAAGCGTGGTGAAGCCATTTTTCGGCCGTCACACGACGTTATCAACACTTCTTTTGAAGAGCGAGCTGGCGAGCGAGAGTAAGCGAGAAAGAGAGACAGCGGCTCCACACGTGGGCTATCCTCCCACGCACTTCAGTACCGCTTTTTCTTGTGTATGAACTCTGAAAGCAAAACATAATTGAAAAGATAATCACAGAAGATCTTCTAGCGAAAACGAAATCATCGAATATTGCGATCAGGCGGCGGTCAAACGATATTATGAGAAGGTCACATGGGGGAATCACATGCATCATATAAAAACGGAAGTCACAAAGTGACAAGGAAATTCTCGAGGAAGGCGAATGATACGCCGAATTATCGAGAAACTGATAAAAACAATGATGAAAGAGTGACGAGTTGTGGATGGCTGAGAGCGTCCGGACAAGGCCCGGAGACGACTGTTGTTCAACAATTAGGAGTAAAAGCAACATATGAGCTCATATAAGCTCGCAATTATGACGCAATTGTTCGTGACAAAGGCAATAATATTATGAAGAATTGCAATAGAATTCAATTCAAAAAAGTACTACTTGAAAGAAACCAGCCGTTCTAAGCACTCCAAAAACGGTAGAAATTGTGTTGTTATACAATGGATAATTAGAGAACAACGAGTTCATTTCTGGAAAATGAACAGTACTTCTTGCTGTTACACCCACATGAGCCAGCCCACTTTACTGGTCAATCAACCATTAAAAATTGGTGACGTGATCAGCAAAGCCCATTTAAATAAATAAAACGAAGAAACATAACATGAAGAATACGGTATGATGGGAACAAGCTAAAAATGCCCATATCAACGAATGCTATTTGGAAAAGAGCAGAATATAGATGAAGGACGATCACAGGTACAGTACCAGGGAAAACGTGAAAAAAATAGAAATGAATAGAAGAAACAAATCGAAATTAGCATTCCCTAGAGTTCCAGCCTTTTACTGATTCAGAAACAGCTTACCAAGTCTCACTGTTGTCATATTGTTTGTATTTAAAGAAAAGGAACAGAAACTCGGGTAGAATTTTCTGGAAAGACCTTTCACAAAAATTTCTGCTTGAAAGCGATTGTCAGCGAATTTAGGATTCAGCATGGGTAATGCATGGTAAGCATGGTAATGCCAAAGCGGGCTGAAAGGCCACTGTCTGCTGAAAGCCATGCTCTGAGTTGGTTTAAAGAAAACCGTCAGCACCACCATATGACATGCGGTAGTAAATGACGCGCGCCGACGACGCAGCACGACGCAGCCAACAGTCGCCGCCCCGCTGTACCGCGGCGACAATCGGTCTCTCCTACTTTGATAATCGAGAAACGGACGACGACACAATCGATCGCCACAATGACAACGGTAAACTCACACAGGCTATCATAACAAAACCACTGCGGATGTCCTACCAGTTCACTGATAGCGTAACGGCGCAGAGCATGACCAAAAAGAACCATGACGAACCATTTTTAGGAACAGTGTTTGATCGCTATTAGGCAATGATGCATATCAGAGCTACACACACACCTTACATTTCACAGTCGAAACTAACACCATAGGTTTAGATGGCCACCGCTTTCCAGTCATAGCGAATGGCATGATAATTCTTAGACCTCCAATTCATTACGACTGAAATTAAAGAAAGCGCCTGACCTTGAAATCCAAAGCTTTTATGAATTGCAACAATGTTTGATGTAAAAAAAGATGGATGCGCAATACAATAAGGCCTGAAAAAGAAGGAAGTTCTACCTAGCCTCAAAGAAACATTACGGTGGCTGAGTGGCACCACCGTATACTTCTCTGGGTGATTGACTACTTCGACGACCTCTACAAAACACATCATTCTTTAGATGAATTCTCCTCGACTGATGCTATTTTTACCACCAATTTTAATTAGATTTCAAAATTCTGGAAATTCTTAGCTCATACACCTTCAAATTCCCATATGACAAACAAGTAACAGCTTCTACGAGACTGCATTTACATCCCGCTGTAAAATATTATAAAAAAATCAAAAGCAGTCAGAACCCTCTAGACAAGAACTGCCATTCTTAAATTGAAAGTGTTATTCTGATAGAATCGAAATGTGATGACCTCTAGCGGTCATGAAATCGTGTTCTCAAAGAAGTTGGCAATAACAAGGCGACATTTTACGACCTGACGCATAACTGCTTTTGTTTTTACAATGTTCTCGCAAAAACCAGCCTTATTCCTCGCGTACACTCTTGAATTGAAACTTACGAGACGTTTTAGAGGGAGGTATTATGGTACTCTTAACAATACCACTATCATTGCTGACCCCGGTTGTGTAGGTCAACGACCCGCCACGACATCAAACCGTCGCTGTGACATCGAAGCAGTCCCTTTCGCATGAACCGGTTAAACAACCACTTACCATCTAGCAGTAGTCAATATACGACTGTATATTGCTATACTCGAGTATTACACTCTCAGCGGCTCGTCGCCACTCTCAAGCATTGGCTGATTGAAGGAATTACACACTGGTTTTTGAGGTGAATCATTATGGACACACTCTAACATGAACTCGCTCAATAGCGCGCGCGCACTGCACACTTAAAGTTTTGTTCAGCGAATTACCTTAACGGAATGCCAAGCCTTTTCATGGCAGTGAATCAACAAAACCATTTTCGAATCCAAAACAAAAATCTCACACAGATACGCAACCGATCATCCGATAAATAATGTTCCATTTGCATATTCAAGAATCATGTCACTCCACCACAAAAAAAAACTTAGTTATTCGGTTAAACGGATGTTTTGTCGTTTCGATTTTGTTAACGACTGTACGAAATTGTTGCGACAAATCTTTTCTACCAATTCTGGTAATTCCAACGTCATTAAAAAGACCGCAGATTCTCGCTAATTTCGCGGTATAGGACTATACTGTTCTAGTATGGCCTGTATCATTCAGTTTTAGACTCGATTTCAACTTGCAACATCAATAAACCTTTTTGCTTGATGTAACCTTTGTCCGTACTCGAACGAATATGCAAGTTTATATTTCAAAATGTACGAAAAATTGTAAGCCTTAAATAGCCTGGAAGACTAATAGAAACAATCAACAAGGTTCTATAAGTAATTAGCCGGAAAATAGTCTATCGAACCGAAGCGCGTGTCTGTTAATTTCTCTAATGGTAAGACCATCTAAGCATGCCCCTTCGCGAACTTGACGACTTGGCGCATCCGGAGAAACCCTTCGATATTTTTAAAAATTTCAATACACGGTTCAAGTGCTCGACCAACATGTTGGCATATTTCCTGTACTGGTGTATTACTCCTTATTTACGACGACGAACAACAATAGCCTTGTAACCGTATCCACATGTCCACCTATTCAGCAACTTACTTCCTACAGAATTTCATTTGATGGTTTTTGTGACATACAACCATCACCGATTGCTATTAAATTGATTCGCTTACCAGAAAGGAAGTGGTCACAGCCGCTACATCTGATCCTGGTATGCGATCGGAACCAATATCGATAAATAATCGACCAAGCACATATCTCCCGCGTGACCGGTCTCCAACAAGGGTGCAGCAGTCCAGCAGCGCGACTTGATTCGAAACTAAGTACTTCATGTGTATAATATTGTGATTTTTAGAAAGCACTTCTCTGAATATCAAATATTCAAATAAATATTGTATAGAATCACAAATAAAATTGTGGGTTTGCTATAGAGTGGAACGAGACAGGCGTGAATTACCACAGCTACGGCTTCACATCACATCAGCATGGGCGTGGCTGACGATAGATGACTGTCTGGAAGCAAGTCGAGCAACTCTTTGTTAGAGGCTGAATTGTGAGAAGTTGTACGGAACAGGGTGGTTGTACAGGCTTTTCTACAAAAGAAACTCATAGTAACGATGACTTTTTTCCTCGGCAGCCAAGCACGAGCGCACTTTGTTAAGAAACCAGTACAATCGTTCTGCCCTGCGCTGACAGAGGGAATCAAGCTGATTTGGTCAAAAAATCTATGTTTTCAGGTTTTGAACGTAGCTATGAAAACAGATATCCGCTTATCTGATATTCGCGTACATCCCAGTCATGTTTGTTTCGCAGTGCACCCGCGGGAAAAACATTAAACTATAGCATCAAACCTCGGAGAACTACGATCACAGAGGTGATTTTACTGCTTACTAAACGAATGGTAGGTTTGCGTGCGCTGAGATCATGATCAATGGCATTCCCCACTAGTGTTCGTATCAATGAGCGACGACGCTGGAACGGACGGAGACGATTGTCGGGTGAAAGCATTCCAAACACGATTTGTGGCCGACCCGCGATAGCCGCCAAGGCAAGACCGTCATCAAGAAATACTTCTGTGGAATCTTACCCAACTGTAACTTCACCTCCAAATATCTAAACCACCATGGCGACACCGAGTCGAATTTCGTGTTGGGATCTTCCAAGTGCCGAGCAATTAAGGTCCAGTCTATTTCGAGCGCGTTTGTGTAGATATGACATAAGGATAAATAAAGGATAAAGCATTTGCCGTTGATCAATCCCTTTTTGGGATGCGGCACGCATTCTACTTCCATTTGTACATTCGTAGTGGCGTTTGAATGCGATGTGGCCTATACAATGACTTGCGGGGGCCAGCCGATGTACAAGTCAGTGTTTTTATCCTCCCAGACAAGTCTGGTACCAATTAACCGACCCCGGAGGGATGGAAGGCTTGGTTGGCCCGGGCGACTCACGACCCAGGATTTGATCCCCGGACCGCTCGCGTGGTAAGCGTGCCACTTGCCACTACACCACTTCCGCCCAAGAAGATACCCTTAATAAACTTCGTATAGCATTACCCTGCAAATATCGACCAAATCCTCAAGAGTAAAAGCGCTTATCATGTAACCACAATACCTCCAGCACAGTACAACTGCAAGAGACCTTTTAGTCTAATAGAACCACCCTTTAACTGAAGAATTTTCAGGTAACTGCTCCAAATAGTGACTAAGAAATACAAATAGGTTTGAGGTATCAACAAACAAGTACCGCCAACCGACTGCAGCCGCTCATTTCCTGCTGCTCATGCAGGCTACTCAACGTGCGATTGGAATTTATAGTGAGAGCCACCTAACACCACCGGAAACGGCTATAATCAAATTCTGACACTACTCAATTCCCTGTAATCACTAGCACCAAATTAAGTCCGTCACAAAAATCACTCGAAAGATGAAGATGCGCCACACACCCCCAGCCAAAAATACACGAAACGGGAAATTAAGTTTCGAACATTTTTGTGGCATAATGAGAATGAAAAAATATTGAAAACATGACGCTTATGCCCTCTGACTTGCAAAACTCGATAGCAGCCAATTGTGATACAGAATGGATCAATCACTAAATCGAACTACGTGGCAAGACCAAATATGGAACAAGCACTGCCTTGAACTCTTTGGCGAGAAGGTGAAACTTTGTTTCTCCCTTAAGTATCACATAGTTATAATTAAGGAACATACCATAACGACAAGTGAACTAACTAGAATCTTTTTTCATTGAAATTTCTGCGCGCATGGATAACATTATAATAACCTAACGGGCGGAAGTGGTGTAGTGACAAGTGGCGCGCTCACCACGCGAGCGGTCCGGGGATCAAATCCTGGGTCGTGAGTCGCCCGGGCCAACCAAGCCTTCCATCCCTCCGGGGTCGGTTAATTGGTACCAGACTTGTCTGGGAGGATAAAAACACTGACTTGTACATCGGCTGGCCCCCGCAAGTCATTGTATAGGCCACATCGCATTCAAACGCCACTGCGAATGTACAAATGGAAGTAGAATGCGTGCCGCATCCCAAAAAGGGATTGATCAACGGCAAATGCTTTATCCTTTTATCCTTATTTAACCTTATAACTTCTTCAACCCGATTTTCCATAGAACCACGTAATTACCCAAATCAAAGAGAACCATAAAGCGCCGGATGGAAAAACGGGATCCCGCAGGTGCGCCACTGATATCTATCCAGGTAAAACGGGACGGGAAGGCAGAACGAGATTCCAAGCACGACAGAAAATTGAAATCCATACACTGAACAATATCGAGTTTTCGTCGGTGCGATAAATTCGCTAAATCGCACGCAATTTGCGAAAAAAAAGGAGTAGGGCGAGCTAATATCGCTCTATTATTGTTTGGTCTTAACTATGTTAACCAGCAAGGTACACGTAAAAAACTGCTCCTTTTCACTGCTGAGACCATACTACATACCACACATAATTATGAGATCGTGGTCAATCCTCCTCCATGAGCCGTATCCTGATATATTCTCCCAACCGGGCAGGCGGAAGAAAACTAGCAAGATAGTTCTTGAATGAGCGCATTTGTGAGACATGGGCTTACGCAAAAATGCACTGGAAGCAGATAAGGTATTCCATCATGAAAACAAAATTGAGAACTTTG
>MU871218.1:13388-33711 GCA_036418205.1 Ostertagia ostertagi
CTGAGAATCAATGAAAAGAGGACCTTTACGTAAGAAAATAGGGTTTCTCCCGGATAGCATATGAGGAACGTGCTGTGCTAGCGGGAAGCGCGCCTCTTGCCACTGCTATAGGTTCTTCCTAGACTTGCCCTTAAGCATTAGGAAGGGATTCCTAGAAAGAAGGGATTTCCCAGTAACGGCCAGATCAGGCTAAGATGACCAAGTTCCCGGTCAGGGTAGGAGCGCTATCGCAAGATACGTGGGCAATGTTAAGGGTTATGCATCTGAGATTTCCATTTTATTGAAAACGGGACTAAGCTTCAAGCTGGATCCTAGGGTACGCGATAAATTCCCATTTATCCCTAAGTCTCCACTTTTAGGGTGTATCGGAGCTTGCCCCCGTATCTTGCGATAGCCTCCCTAAAAGGTAATCGGCTGTAATTTACTGGAGCTAGGAGTTGCCGATTTTCAGTGGTTGCGAGCTAAGAAAGCTGAGGAGGACGGGATCTTCACTGAGCTCCCCGTCAGGACAGATACTCTACACAACCCGCGTTGCACTCCTTTTAATCTCCTGCCCCTCCCAAGGTTCTCGTGCTCTTGGTGCAACGATGGAACTCAACTTTACTCTGAACATCCAATTTCATCAAATATTCCGGCACGACTCGTATTGCATGGACCACAGCCAGCGAATAACGTGGCCACTACCGGAAACACGGCTATTATTGGATCTCGCCCATCGACTAATCCTCAGCCACAGGCGCCTTGTTTACCTAGTCTGTCCAGCGAGTGAACAGCACCAGAAAGGGAATGCCCCGCCTGCCACTAAAACACCCTAAGGGCAGTTGTTCATCGCACATTTCGAGAAAGTTCAAGTACACTTTTAGGTGAATACAGCGCCTCGTAGAAATGAAATTACAGCAGCATGCGGCAATTCTGCGAATACTATTAGAATGCACCATGCATCAAACTTCTTTTGAGGCCGTACAGTTCAATGGGGTGGGCACGAATCTAGAGGAATATCTCAACCATAGCTGCGGATGTTTCGTGCTTCTGGTTTTATAACTGTCCGAAAACACAGTATAAAGCGGACATTGAGCCGTATTCAGTTGCCAACGTCTCGACCTGTCCAATTCGGGGGATGACCGACATGTTGAACTACCACCCCTTACTGGATCATCATCTTTTGGCGCGTGTGTAGTTGATAAAACATGATGATTTTCATTCCCCATGGCCCAACTCACAATTGAACCTCGGGAGACGACAGTAGATTGTATTTTCTGAAGAGATGGAGCATAAAAACAACGTTTTCCTTTTTCGTTCTAAATCAGGTTTCCTTTATAGTTACACACTGGTTGATTCTCGAAGTAGGCCATCACAAAAATACGACGAGTGATATCGAACGAAAGCAGAAAGCATGGCCGCATGCCAACGAAGGATTTGTTCTTTAGTGCGTATGCTAAGTTCATACATGCTCAGCTAACTCACAAACAGGGGAAACCAGGTAAAGTGGCTAATACGACGTCTTTTTTTTCTATGCTAGATTTCACCTTGCCCCACGATAATTCCTTACCACTATGACTTAACAGAAGATAAAACCCCAAAAAAAAAATCTGCGTCCGCTGCATCAAACGCTGATTCGATTCAGGAACGATTGAAAGTATATATGACCGAAACAACGAACCAAGTGTACGCGAGCAATATAATTGCGCTCAAGTCGGCCGATTTTCCTCCTAGACAGCTGGTAACCATCACCACGACTTTAAAAGGAGTTAGGAAATGGCTTAGAAGGAATCCCTAGCCAATTCCTACCTCCTTCCGAAGTCGTGAGCTCTCATCTTGACCTTATCTTTCGAAAGAGAGAAATTCCAAGTCCGCCGCTCACAGAGCTTATCTTTCATATTTTGGGTGTTTTTTGGTTTGCTCCTGACGAACGTCAGAAACACACCCAACGTGAAGCGCATCGATGAGGCAAGTTTTGAGCCATGTTTAATCCTTTAAATGCGACGGGAGGGTCGAAGTGGGCCGGAATGAAAACTTTCATCCACTTACCTCGCAGCGGTGTAGTGGCAAGTGGCACGCTTACCACGCGAGCGGTCCGGGGATCAAATCGTGGGTCGTGGTCCCAAGCCTTCCATCCCTCCGGGGTCGGTTAATTGGTACCAGACTTGTCTGGGAGGATAAAAACACTGACTTGTACATCGGCTGGCCCCCGCAAGTCATTGTATAGGCCACATCGCATTCAAACGCCACTACGAATGTACAAATGGAAGTAGAATGCGTGCCGCATCCCAAAAAGGGATTGATCAACGGCAAATGCTTTATCCTTTATCCTTTACCTCGAGGTAGAAGCATAGGCTACAACTATGACTTGGGAGGGTTTTATATCAGAGTTGGTTCAAGGGCATTGCTGCGTGCCCAGTCGGCGGTGCTTTTTTCCAGTCCCACACCACTTATTGGGGCAATTACGGCCTCGTAGTTCAATAGCGACTTCCACCCTCATGACCAGACTTCTTTGTGAATAGCGAATTCCATGCAAAAGTAAGATTGACCAATAAACATTTCTATTCAGTCCAGTCGCAGACAGCATGTTTCAAGTTGAATTCATTCCAGGAAAGCTTCGAGTTCGTCGAATGATGTCCACAGACGGCGGCGGGTAGAGTTGGTGCGCAATTAGCCGTGAAATCTAAAGAAATCCCTTGCGGTCTGAATCGTGGTCGGCTTCACCCACTAAAACAAAGATCGCCACGAAATCGGCGCTCGCGACAAAATCGCCGCGCTGACGCCCGTGATCGGAGACGTGTAGCCGCCCCCGGTCACGCTTTGATTCATGCGCTAGGCTCTAATCTAATCGCAAAGTACGACGACATCGGTTGCTGAGAGAAGCACCGATGGGAGCCGACGACGAGGCCCTTTTCCCTCTTCACAAACAAATCCATTCAATCGCCTACTCTTCTCCCTCTCTCAGCCTGCGCTGAAAATAAGGCACTCAATATAGCCTAGTAGTCAGCCCATTGCCAGCGACCGCCAACGAGGTCCCCTTCACTTCAGTCCATTAAGTTTGGAAGCCAGAAAGGGATTAGCACTTGGAACTGCGGACTTTTCAGAGTGGAGAACCTTGTCTAGAATTCTAAAAAATAGGAGAAAACTTGATGGCTTGAAGGGACCGCCAATCGGTGGGGTGGGATGGGCTACCCTGGGCATTTACCCTACCATGTAGGAGCGCCTTCCGGCTGGCCGACGGCAAAACAATCCGTCATTTGTGACTCAAGCTCGAACGCACGCGATTAATATTATGCGCATATTAATTATACGATTAAAAAAGCGAAGATGAGGCCATAAGAAGGAGCGCCCTTACCAAAACAGATCGGTGGATTGGATCCTACCAGCGATTTCTATACCCGTGAAACTTGCAGGGGTCTTTCCCTCGGACCAACCCAGTAATGGAAACTCCCACGTGCAGTCGCCAAAAACGTGTACCCTTGCGGACCGTATTTTCTGGTCTTTTTCTTGGACCAAACCAACAGGGAGAATGAGAGGTCAGCAATGACTCAGAAGCTTAGCTTAAGCCGTTGTGAAAATACACTCAAAAACTTCGACGATTCGAGATTCGAGTGCATGGCGCATCCCAGAAAAGGCTATCTTTGCACTCCCGGAATGCATTCTATGACTTCTCATAGCCGCCAGTTCGCCCCCTGTCAGTTTATGAGCCCATTGCCTTTCTTCGTGAGGCTATCTCGAACCGGAAATGGAACACTTCTCCTGGCGAATCGCGACGGCGGGGCGAAGTTGATAGGCTTTCCCGAACGAATTCACCTCCATTTTCTAGGAGTCGTGCTCATTTGTGTAGGCGAAAATACGCCATGGAACGGGGATTAATGTGTGATGGACCGCTTAAATCCTTTTCGGCGATAGTGACGACGTCGTCGGCGGGCGAGCGAGGTTGTTGACGGCGTCGGTGCTGCAGACGACGGGCGGTGCACGTGAAGTGTCAGAACAATTCTTTCGGAGTGGCGCCGCCACCAGAAAGGTCGTTTCTCGCCCCACAATCCCTTGGAGAATGAGTACGAATTCGCCTTCGCATAGGGGGAACTTCTTGGCAGGCGTACGTCTTGGGAGCCTGTGAAGAGTAAGGAAGGTCTTCTTTCCCTCCAATCAGAGGCTTTCCGCATGCCAAGAGAGGAATAAGAACCTTGAAGGGGACTGAGACTTTCACGGCCCCGAAAAGGTTTGTGATAGAGAAAATGGCTAGGTACCTAGGCAATTATGTGTCAAAAATGATCACTCCGGCCGCGATGGATTCTTCAACTCATGGTCAATCAGCTTAGCAGCAGCTCCGAAAGGAGGCACATAACGTACTGGCTATCGGCGTGGCTAGATTTGCCTCGCCCTCGGTCTCAACCCTTCCTTTTTGAACTTATGGTCATCTATAGGAACTTGTGACCGCCTATAATTAGCGAAAGACGTGTGGCATGGGACACGACTTATCCTAAGCACTGGGTAAAGCCAACGATCATGACGACCCTAAGGACAATCAGGAAGGCTCTACAACCAAGAGCACCACAACTTTTCCCCCCTTTTTTTTTTGAGAAAATCCTACCGACAGGCCACCCACTGTCTCAAATGCGGCTTGTGGCGCTCTTTGAGCATCCTCATGGCCAACTTTCAAAGACGCTCCTTCCAACAGATTGGAATCATCTGTACCTCTATTTCAAGAGCCTCATTCCCGTGGACCATTCTTAGCGGCGCATAGGGAGCGGATTTTGCAGAATGCTTGCAAAATAGCCCTGAGGCATCAAAGAGCAAACAGAATGTTTGTAACAACAGTCCCCAGACGGCTAAGTGGACAAGGATATGCGTGGTATGCAACCTTTGAAAAGGTGACGTCCCGGAAACAAAACAAAGAGACGGATTATAGATAATGGAAACCTTGAAAAAGGCTGTCTAGACAAATAAGCTCCGGAAAAAAAGGAAAACACAATTGACGTAGGTGTTGAAAGATGAATGTTATCTTGCAGTCGACACGAGAAGCTCTGGATCGCGTGTGGGTCCGATAAAAGTGTCGCCTCCTATCACCCCAATTCTTTTTAGTTAGGAGTATGACCTGTAGCCTTTGAAGGCTAAGCGCTGACCGTTCCTCACCCCTATAGGATCACTCGGCTGGTGGAGCTAGCGAAGTTGTTGAGAGGGGACAGGTTCCACTGTAGTGATTCAGCCCCTCCCCCGTACCCCTCTCAACTAAACTAAATAGGGACAGCTAAGTTCACACCAGAATAGCCGGGGAGGATAAAAGCCCTAGCTCAATTGGTGCTGTAAGCCAACACAGTCAGCACATTCAGATACGTATCCACGTACTGAGCGATTCCGAATAGAAATCGAATGCATGGCTTATCCCTTCGATTAACGTTGGCCTACATACTCGACTAGTCATTTAGTACTTCTGATGTCGTTGTCAAAGGCCTGAAAGCAGGGTGAACCGTGAGTCGCGCAGTTCTTAATGAAGGGGGTCGAATTTGAGTTTTTTTTTTGTTCTAGGAGGGTCGTATTTTGGGTTGGCGAATGTCAAAAGGTCGAAGGGGGCGGGGGTCGCATTGAAATCCCCTGAAGGAAGGAGGTAACCTTTGAAATCTGCGCAACAGATGGTTGACCATGCCTGAAAAGCTTCAAGGCCTTTAAAAACGATGATTTTTTAGAAACATCGGGGTGAACAAGAACACCACCATACGAAACCTCTGGCTTCTGAGTACCGAATAACTATACGAGAAAAATAGTTTTTTTGTAAGAAAAATGGACAAAAGAGAATTATCCCACTATCCCTCTACCTTCTGATTCCTTGAACCCGCGCTCTCTCGCGTTTTTAAGGATACTAGCTGAGCTTTGACCCGTTTACAGGTCCTAATCGGGATTACATTAGCCAGTCAGGCGGCGTCGACTCTTCTTGAACACCCACATTTAGCCATAATTATCATCCTGAATGACTATTTAGATATTCACCTCGGCGAGAGGCACGTAGAAAATCCCTCCTATTGACGAGACTAAAGCTCAGTTGCGTTACCGTAGAATATGTATGTGAATAAAATATGTCGAAAAAAATGAACAAGAAATGGAGCAGTTTGAAAAAAACAAAGAACAATCAATAAAATCGATAAAACGTGAAAAACTGGAGATATGGAGCTCACCTTCAATTTTCAGAATCGACACTCGTAATCGTTTTCGCACGGGGAAATGCTGCAACAGACAGTGTAGAAGGCCAAGGCCTGTTGGTCGCGGTTCCGAGCCACTGAAATCGAGATTCTTTAAAAAATAGTTCAAATTTTTTCAGAGTTCCATCGAAAATAAGGGACGTGTACAATTCTTTCAGTGCAAAAATTTGTTTTCCAATGGGACTATGCCTTAAGTCAGGGGAGGAGAGGCTCCAGGATGCGTGAGCAACTTTCAGTTTTCCCAAAATTCTTGTCCCCTCCAAGGCTTAGTCCGAGTTGATGCCCCCTTTCCTGCGATAGCGCCCCGGGCTTCTATGAACATGTCCCCCGCCCTTGCACCCATTTCATAGCCCCGGTCCAAAACACATACGCCACTTCGTTTTTGTGGCAGTAAATCATAGCTGTAGTCATTACTGCAATATAAATTAACTAAATTAGGATACAATTAAATATTATGCAGTTTCGTGACAACGAATTTTTGCTCTCAACGGCTACAAACGGGGCTTTTCTTTGTTTTTCAACTGCAAATGTTAACTACAAAATGCATTCTCAAGAATGTGTCAATTGCGTCACGGTCACGCTTTGCCTGAACTCGATTTCTGTTCATTTCAAATTCTTTTGTTCTGTAACTATCGACTTATTGATCGAATTATCGATCGATTGATAGCCAGTAGAAACGGAAATCGGCTCGAACTTTGTACAATTCCACCCTACCCTAGTTTTAATAAATGCTCTCCTAAATTATGCACCGCTATGCATACTCCATTTTTAAGCTGCAATCGCTTCTCAAATACCAGTGGCATATTGATTGACTTAAAAATCGATTTGTCGATCGCTACAACTGGTTAGAATTTTCCGTATAGCTCTCTGAATATTGAAACAGCCGTAAGAACTTTATTGCAGAAGATAAATTTTTATTCCTGTCGACGAGGAGGAACCGTAAAAAGGCTTCAAATTAAAATCGAAAGAGTGGGAAAATGACAAAGGAAAGAACTAAGGAAATCCGCTCAGGAATTCCTCCGGCCGACTCACACAGCTGAGTCACAAAACGCCGCCTGAGCGCAGGTTTCTTCACTCATAAAACCTAATATAAAGTTGTGAGACTTTTTAAATGAATTTTGAATCTTCAATCTTGACATGAAAAGATGAGGAGGTTTTTTGTGCTTCCAAAGAGGTCGCTTAAAGGGCAGGGGCTCAAAAATAAGCCGCGGAGATTCTTGCAGTAGAATTAGCTAGTCGCTTTGAACAAAAGCCGTTCAAGTGCTGCTTCGCTTCCCTACTCTAACCTTATTGGTGCCTAGCCCTTATGATTTCCCGGGCACGCTAAATGGCTCTCTCTAGTATTTGGGCCAGGTTTTTAAAGGCTACAATTTTGAGAGTAAATGTGACGAAATCGGCAACGAAAATTAGGAGTTTCCCGAAATGCCGTACTCTCACTCCAAAGAACGACCAGTGGGTGTTAAAAACCCGTGCCCAGTTCCAGTAAATCAGGCGTTCATAGTCCAATTTGAGAAGCTACGCTGCCGGCAAACAAATATGTATAGATACCCAATTACAGCCTACCAACCCAGACGGATACCCGTAGCGGTGATAATTGAGCTACCAAAGGGGCAAAAGGCAGCTGTCTGAATGAAGAAAAGATGACGAAACTCTCAAGACTTCTGCGTTCGGGGCTGAAGGGCTTGAAAACCATGAGGAAAATCCTAACAGCTGATAGGGCCAAGGACGGAGAGTCCTGCATAGCCCAGGTGGATTCTTACCTGAACGATGATGACGACGGCACGGCTCCCGGTACTGGTACAGGGCGCAAGGTTGCAGGTGAGAGGGGGCAGGCGGTCCGTAGAGGACGGCGTCAGACCGTGGGGGCCAACGGATCCTCACCATCGCTGCTCGACTTGCTGGCGATCTGAAAAAAAGATCAGTAGTGGTTCGAGCACCTACCGTAATGAAAGGATTACGGTATCGCTTAAACAAACAGCGATCAAAGATCGCGCTATCTAATTGTTTTATACTACAGATTGTTATTATCAAACTAGGTAATTAAATTAGTTTCGCTGTCATTCTGTCCCGTGAGCGCCGTCCGCCCGTCGCTGGGAATCTCATTTATTCAAGCCGTAATATTAGATCGCTAGTAATAATGATTTTAATTACCATCGCTACTTGTTTGCCATGTGGGCGTGGCTTAGCCCCCGGGGCAAGTTGGCACGGACTTAGTCGTTGTACTCTAACATAATAACAGCCATAATAGGCTGTTTTCTGGCGCTGTCGGATAAAAGAGCCGGCCAAGGTCGATAAGTTGGCCAACACGCACATGTAACCGCAGATTTCGAGTATATATGGGGAGCTGGATGTGGGAAAAATTTCCCGTGTGGGAAGACCAGGAAATAATGAGTGTTGTTTGGAGAAATCTCAATGGGTGGTTGGGAGGCCCATTGCACTTCATTGTGCGTTTCATCAAGTACTGATATTATAGTATTGAACATTTGACGACAAGAGAGACTTGTAAAAACGTGTCCTCCCCCCCCCAAGTATACATAACTCTCAAGTGGCCCTCATGGGCTTTCCGTCGAAACAGCTGAACTTTGCAACGGAGGTTCCGGGAATAACACGACGTACTTGATGACGTCGTTGAAGCCGAGTTTAATTAGCTGGTTTTGACGAACACATTTCCGTCCGACAAACGTAGCCGACGTCAGAATAAGCAGCTGCAAACTCCTAGGTGAAATTCGCATCTGCCCCTTGCCACAACGATACCGACGCCGGAACTTGCTAAGCCCCATGAGAAAACTCCCAGCAAAGCGCTCTAATAGCTGAAATCTGCCTGAAAGCAGCTTGAATTGTTAAGAGCCGCACTTCGTAGCTTTTCAGGCAACAGTGGCCCGCGGAGAAATTCCCAGTGGAGCAGTGACCCTCGAGAATCCATCCCAGACACTTCCAGGGTGAAGGAACAATCTTCTCATATAGCTGAACGACTCCCAGAGCTTGTGAGGTTGATGTTGACGGGGCGGGTCAGAAGCTATCATAAAATACAGTCGTTGAAAGGTTTGAAAACGGGTGGTCGAATTGAGGTCACACCCTCATATATCCTTTATGATGCCTTCGTTTCATCGGGTCATGGAACGCAGAAGGCGCAGCTCCCATTGCCATTTTCTATGTGGAGGATTTGAATCACTACATTCGGCCAAGGGAAGAGCTGAGAGCCCTTCCCTCCCGCCTGACTCGCTTTTACAGATCGTTAGGATTTTTTTTTCGACCCCATCGAAAGGCCTTACCCCTCTTCGCCATTCATGAAGGCCCACTCGGCTGAAAACTCCCGTCGGCAATGAATCTCTTGGCCGAACAATCTTACCGTTTCGAGGACGATGACGTAATTAAGGCTACTTAATCCATGCCGCTATCGATCTCGACTATGGAGCCGCTTTTAAGGCGAATTGTTTCGGAGCTGATGCCGGATGGATGAGCAGGGTTTACGATCACGCCAATGTCATCCGTTAGCAGAGAAATGCCCAAGTTGCTCCACTCAAACCGCTTATGACTTGGCTAGGTTTATCGAGGGCGATATCGCCGTAATTGTGGTGTGGCTACTTCCGGGTGTTACTGAGAGATTGTCTTGGCTACCTCCGTCGCCGCCTTGATTATCCTCGGACTCTATGAGAGAATCCTTAGCTAAGAACACGAAGTTGCACAAAGGGCTAGGACCCTCTCTGATTCTCGAGGGACTTTTGGGGGGTACGACCTGAATTTTCAGGGGTTTTTAGTGAAAGCGGCTTTTATTATCAGTATAGCAGGACCGCAACAGTCCTTTATGGAGAACTTCTTCGCTCCGGGGCGAACGGGTCGATGCCCCCAAAGTTTTCAAAAAAGAAACACACAAATCCCAAAAATTTCTAAGCATCGCAGCATGTCCATATAACGTTAACCCCAAAGCCCACATCAAAGTTCGGCGCTATCGCAAGACGCGGGGGCATCCTCTAAGACTAGCCTAGAAGCAGAAAAATTAGAGAAAATAAAAACTGCCCGCTCACCCTAGAGCCCCTCTTCCCTTAGGCCGATCTTCCGGTTTAGATAAAGAGATGTTTTATGACGTTTTCAAGATGACCACCAACAATTGCCGCGGGGGGGGTATCTTGCGATAAATACCTGGGAGCAGTGAGTTGTGTTGGCTTTTACTGATATTTTGCGAGTTTCAATATGTTTGGATGTGACAAGGGAGAGTCTTTCATCAGCCGGCCTGTTAACCTGGGCCTGATGCTGGTACTAGAACCATTTTTGCAATTTTGCAGGGCATGCTTTCGAGCCTCAGCAAGGACCGAACTTGCAGTTCTCAGGGATGCAGATATGAGTCTACACTCCTAGCCACTCGCATTCTCGCAGCAAAAAGGATGTGGAGGTTATTTAAACATTGCCTAAGGGGCTGATGGTGCATATAGCTTGCCGTTGAAAATTACGAATTTGGTCAACCCCTTTTGAGGATGCTGGAGATAAAAGCCCCTGAATGGTCCATGTACAAGGCTTTATAGACGGAAGACGCCGGATGCCTGGAGTAGAAGGATAAATTTTTGGCTGTTAATGATGCATTATCCCCAAAGATTCTTCAGAGCGTTGTTTAAAGCCTACCACACCCACACTGAGTCATTTGGGCGATAAAGCTGGACAGCTTTCGTCAACTGTCGTTTTTCTGAACATATGGGGCACCCACGAACTAAGGTTTTTCTACGGACAACAGCTCGAGCTCTTCGACGATCGTTGCTCTGAAGACTGATTGATTTTAGCAATCAGCCGTGTGAACAAGCGCGACCAACCGACGCAGTAGGCACCATCGTCCAAGAGCGATTTTCTTTCAAAGTACTAAGAACTGATGAGTCATTGATGGCTCAACAAGTTCAACAGCTATTCGGGCACTATCGCAATATACGGGGGCATTTCTCTAGGACAAGCTTAGGATGGGGTCAGACCCCCCGGCAAGAGTGGAAATGGTCTCTCTCTCCCAGGTTAAGGCTAACTGGTTTTGATGACGAGGAGATGTTAAGAAGTAAATGACCAACACCACAACGATCCCTATTTAGACGTATCGGGCTGGCGATTCGTTCCTGTGGATCTCTTAAGCTCTGCTCTACAACCCCATAGTGTAAACCGTGGCCCATTTAAGAACTTATGGAGGGCACTTTCAAGTTTCACTATTTATTCACTGGAGCAGCATTTTCACGTTTCCGGCGCGGCTAAACACATCGAACACGCTTCTCTCAATATGGAAATCACGCGACATTGCCGTAGGCAAAGCTGAAAACGAATTGCCCTTTGGAGATTGAAGTAGTTATCGCCGGAGGGGGATAATCTGCTCTTTAGAAAACAAGACGACAGGGCAATTTCTAGAAGCTCCGAAGTTGGATGAAAGCATTAGAGAGATGAACAGCAGGTGCTAAAGGACAATAGAGAAGTTTGTACTTTGACGAAACGAAGAAAAAATCTCCCCTTAACATGTCTTTGAAGACTATATAGAAAATCGAAAACAAATCTATAAGAGGCAGGTCTCAGTACTGCGATAGGGTAAAATTATATGTATCATGATAGAACCTGGTAGAAGGAGAGTTTATAGGATAATCCCGGCAAACTTCAGGGGCCTGGTGCAGCAAGCCCTGACCGGGGGATGGGTCCCCAAAACCGCGCCTCTGCTCCGGTGAATGACGCAACCCTGGTGATCAAGAATAGATGCAGAGTTTTGGGGACCCATCCCCTCGCCGGGGCTTGCTGCCCGGCCCCAGACCAGAATCAACCGTCCTGTTCGCACTGTTCGGACGAGAGGGTTGAAAAGTGGGATTGCATCTGGGGTTGAGCAAGGTGAGGTTAAGTGCGAAAGCTTCATAAGTTTATTATACCGATCTATACCAATTTACCAATTTAACCAATCTACCCCCCCCCCCCCGTTTCCATTCGATGGCCGTTTTGGAGGGAAAAGTGGGCAGCTGGTCGTGAGTTCGAGTTTCAAGCATGTAGTCCGGTCACCGAATCAGGAAACAGCCATGATAACAAAGGTTGCTGTCGGGGTAACCGGTAGAAGGAGGGGGACAACCATTGGGGGAGCTTTCTAAGACTGATGGTAGAGGTGGAAAGGGGGGGGGTGTCGCATCGAAGCTCTCCTGTAAGGCACACGTCGCAAAAAATTTCTGGAAATTTGCGACGGTTGACCCTTTCATACTGACAGTTGTGAAAATTCCTCAACTCGGGTACAGATTACAAGATTTTTGGGCTGTGGGCTACTCGTGGGTATGCGCATGGATCTGTTGGATCTTGACAGAGGTAGCTGCTATACATTGGTTGCGGGTTATGTCCTGGAGCTATGCATCAAAAATCGTCCGGGTATGTATGACATGACTTTTGGGCCATGGGTTGTGGGGGGGGGGTTAAGCAATGTGCCAGAATTGCGCTCGATGTGTTCAAGCGCTAACCAATGTAGTTTGTAGGAGCCTGGGTAATGGTCGCAGGCCTATTTCAACACAAGAATCCGGTGGTAACTTCCTTATCATGTACCAAATTGACAAGTATAACTTCAAATAAAGAGAACCTAGAAGAAACCTGGGCCAAGATTCGATCAGCGCGACTTGGCACGAAGTTGACTGAGCCCCGTATGCCCTTCTTAGGCTCTCTAACCGAGGCAATTAATGACTTTGTACTCCAAGAACTCCGCTATTCCCAGATAGGGTAATGACCCTCCAAGGATCACTCATTCACTCTGTGTTTTCTCTCGGTCTCCAGTCACTTACTACTTCCTGGAATTGTTATGTAAGCCTCACAGATAAGAAGCCGCCGTGTGAATGGAAATCACAAGCTGAGTAAGTAGCGCGTCAAGTGGAAAATCGCTTGCCACACACACTGCGTCAAAATACGATTATGCGTCTGAATTCGGGGGATCTTTGAGGCAAGTATAAACAACAATGAGGAAAACGCTTGAGTACCCTCGGGAATTCGAAATTTCTGTAATGTAGGTCTGATTAGTTGATTTAAAAGCCCCGCTAGCCCAGAAAAGCGCACCACATCATCGTCATGGGGTCATCAGGCAAAAGTGCAGGAATTATACTAAACGAAGCGCCGTCGTGCTGTCTGCCGGCCTGGCCTTTGGCGGAAATTAAATGAGCAACAAGGTTTTTTTTCAGAGAAGCTTTTACCGAATGGCTTCTTCGACAACAAGAAAGAAACCTTTCTGCTGAGAGCCGGTTAGTCAGAAGAAGCTTTACGCTGCTTCCTTGATGACTTTTTGGCTTCCAACTCCGTTGGTTCTTTTGCCTTTACTGGCTTCACTCGGAAGTTTTCCACCAACTAATTAGCCTCAAGCAATAGTTGTGTTTGTAGTGTGCTGCTGTGAGAAAACTTATTGGATCTTACCCTCAGCCCCTGTGGGAATACAGCGCTCCCTCCGTTGTCCTAGGAGCTTACCAAGGGAGAATTTAAGTGTCAAAAGCTTCAAAAGCATCGGTTGAGGTGACGTCTACAGATGAATTATTGAGAGTTGGTGAGCGATATGTGTTAGTTATGTTGCCATAACACGACAAACCCACAGCACGATCATATTTCGCGCCGGAAGGGATAAGCAATCTAGGCCGAGATAATGACTAACATAGGATTAATGTAAACTGGATAAGAGCAGCTTCCGAGCAAAGTTAAGCTCGTGCAGCTGTCAGCTACGGCTAGGAATGGTAACAGCGGAAGTAGCAGTAAGCAGTTACGAGAATCCTCCTCAAAACGAACACCTGCACAGTTTACAATAGCCCCCTCCGACGACGTGTACTACAACTGGTCCCCGGTTCAACGGGTTGTGTGCAGCTGCAATAACTTTCCGCCTAGCAGCCACGCAGCTATGACGGAAGAACAGTTGTCGTGTGGTGCGCACATTGCCCCACCTCGTTGGCGTTGCTCAACTGCCCTCTACATCATGATCATGAGCTGACTAAGCGCAGCACATACCTGCTCTATTGACGGAGAAAGTGACGAGGATTGAGATCGAGTGCCATCGGGCGTGTCATGGTCAAGCGATGCAAAATCACCGAATCGCTGAATCAGAGGCGATTCGGGTGGGTCTGCCTCAATAGGTAGTTCAGGAATTGGTTCTGGAGTCAGAATAGGTGAAGGCGAAGTCTGAGCAGAACATGGCATCGGCGGCAGATCAGCCGTAGGTGGTCGTGGCAGAATACGACCCGATGCTCGTCGTTCCAATAGAGCTGCTGATGGACAACGACTTACATCGATGGGTGAGATCGGTGGTGGGGTTGGCAGAATACGGGGACTACTGGAGCGTCGTAACGGGGAAACCGGGGTCGGCGGAAGTTGCCGTCGACGACAGACGGGCTCCAGAAGAGCGGGATACGTGGACATGCTGTGTCGTTGATGCATGGAATTCAGCCTTCCTTGTATGGACATGGGGGCGGGACTGACGGCCTGGACAGCGCGGCGAGAGCGCAGCGTGGCCAGGGTGCGCGAAGCAGAAGCCGCCCGGTCAGAGACGCAGAGGCACCGGCGGCGATCTCTTTTTTCCGAGTGGGAGGCGCTCGAGACACGGTGTGTGTGTATATGTGTGTGGGGGAGGAAACGGAGCGCAGCGAGGGATATTTCGGGATTCGAGCTTTACAGCGGGTACGGCCGTGAATCGTCGCCCCGCTCAGTAGCCCCAGCCCCAGTCGCAGCCAGCCAGCCAGCAGCAGCCAACCAGGCAGCCGTCGTGTGTCAGTTGCAGCAGCCACAGCCAGCCGGGTGTGTATAGCGAGCTCTCCTATCTAGCCCCTTCGAATTCCTACTACTACTCAACTGCGATCCCAACTATCCCATATCAACCATGTCAGCCAACTTGTACAGATCGCCCTCATCGGCCGCTGTATACAAGTCGCCGTCCATGAGCGCCTTTGGCGCCCCTTTTGGCAGCATGTCGGTCGCCGATCTCGGCTCACTGACTCGTCTCGAGGTACGTGACCGGTCCCAAGTGGATTTATATCGTAATCCTCCTTGGCAGTAGAAATGCCAATCACAATGAGCTAGAACATGATGATCCCTTAATGGAAGTGATTCATTAATCTCCTCTTAGCTCCGCAGAAAAGGATCTCAGGCTTTCAAGCCAACCCGGACCTGAGGACCTAGAGAGGGGTTATTCTAGGAAGATAGGGGTGGATGTTCGTCCGATAGGGACACTCTAAACCTAAATATTTTCAGGACAAGATCCGACTCCTCCAGGAAGATCTCGAGTCTGAGCGGGAACTCCGCAACAGAGTGAGTACTTACTCCTAATACAAAAGATAAATATTGATCCGCGATCATATAGTACTTTGTTTTCTTCATTTGAGAACTTTTGAAATTCTACAATTTTTTTATTTTTTCTGTCGTTATTTTTGACTAGAGATTATTATATGCTCATAGGTGTCCTTTCTAGTGCGCTCGAATAGCATCTTTTATTAGATTTACTTATTCACTTTACCTAGGTAATCATATATGACAACTATGTGTGTAAATTGATTAACATAAAGAAGGGTCAAAAAACAAATCTATGTGTTCGTTTAGATCGAACGTGAGCGTGCTGATCTTAGCGTTCAACTGATCGCCCTCACCGATCGTCTCGAAGATGCCGAAGGAACGACCGACAGCCAGGTAATCGATATGGATCAATATTCTTGTTCAATTCGGATATTTTATTGAAAATTAATTATTTGCTTAGGGCAATTAGGACTTGAGCCCTAGACAGTAAGAACTAAATCTTGGTGTGGCGCCATGCCTTCATACTTTCATTTGAAAATTTGTAGATTCGAATTGATATAAGATTACTACGAACTAATAGCTTGATCGTTAAGTATTTAATCTTCGTTTCCTTACAGTAGTCAATAAATTGTAGATGATTAGGATAGCGAATACATGCTCCGCACCGCCCGCAAAGATATCTAGGTTCTTGTAGTTGAAATAATAGATTTACTGCATTTATTCTATGGTTTCTGACGATCCAATCGATATATCGATTTTCCAGATCGAATCGAACCGTAAACGCGAGGGTGAGCTGATCAAGCTGCGTAAGCTGCTTGAGGAATCGCAACTCGAATCCGAAGATGCAATGAATGTGCTGCGTAAGAAGCATCAGGATGCTTGCCTCGACTATCAGGATCAGGTCGAACAGCTGCAGAAGAAGAACGCCAAGTAAGCCCGTAACCATCCTGAGCTCTTCTCCACCCCATTTTACCAAATCGTTTGATTTTCGCTCGATAATCATGGCAGATCTTCCAATTATCGTTGCGTTACTTTCAACATCTAAACCACTCACCTTCCCTCTCGTCCAATCGAGCCGCTGAAGCCGATGCACGCGCTGAATTTGGCCGCGCCCCGCGACCCTTTTACACAGTCATTGCCTCTGACTGAATAACTCCACCGCATTCATTGGCGCGAAACAGTGGCTTAGTGGCGGAGAGTACGAGAGGGGTGTTCTCTCGGTGTAGAGTGATGAGCAGGGAGAAATCCAGAGGCAATGAGAGCCACCTTCCGAGGAATCCATCGAGGGTGTAATGACGACCTTCTCGGACGGCTCCGAACAACACACGCAGTGTTTTAAGCGCAGCAGCAAGTCATGGGTTGCAGATCGACGAGCCATAGGTCTCGGGGGACAAAATTCACACCAGTCACGCACTTGTGACTTACGCAAACCATTTGAAATGCGATGCACTTTCCACTAGTGGCTGAGTTTACTACCAGGTCAACGGATCGCTTGGTGTAAGCCGAGTGCAAGCTTACAAATCATTGAGAATCTCTGAAAAAAATGCATCGCGGGGCTCAAATTTGACCCATGTACCCTGGAAGGGGTGTGTGGATGAAGTAACGCGGCCGGAAACACCGGACGTTCAGCAGTTCAGGGAAGACACAAGGTTTGGAGCGGCGCATGACTACAAGCTGGCTTATATCCACAACCACCCCTGAGGACATTCACACGGGGTGGGAGTTTAGCAGGAAGGAAACCGAGGTTATACAGGGAAGGCAAAGGGTTTCCAGGGGAGAAGGAAAAGAAACGGGAAAGGGTAAGAAACGAGAAGACTCATTTTCAACCTCTGGAAAGATGAGCGCAACGCAAGGGAAGGGGTTGCCAGCGCTTTTTCGAGGATTCAGAAGACTCCTTAATAATTTACGCTGCTCCCAGTGCTGTATAAAACACCCCCACCCCCTTCTTCTTGAACGGAACTCCCTAACCTTGTTCCGCCAGACAGGGGAGAGGGCAAGAAGCTAGGTAAATGGAGGGCGCCTTATACGATCTATCTACGAACTCCGTTCCTCTGCTCCTGTTGAGAGAGCTGTTTGTTAGGAAGCTCATTGAAGCCCTGACCTGCTCTGAACAAGGCAGAACGTCATGTCCTTCCATGCCTGAGGTCCAAGCCCACTAGCTATCAGTCAAAGGGTATTAGAATTGCCCTTAGAGCCTTACTTTTTCCCTAAGCTGTGCCACTAATCAACTAGAAGCGTTTTCTCACCACCTCAAAAGATAATCCTGATAAAATTGATAAGTAGTATCATCCAGGATCGACCGCGAACGTCAACGTCTCCAACACGAAGTCATCGAGTTGACCGCTACCATCGATCAGGTGCAAAAGGACAAGGTACATACACAATTTACTTTATTGATCCCTTATCTCTTATCATATCACTTCTTGTCAACTGGAGCTCTCCAGCAATCTTCATTGATCTCTCTTTTCTCCGAATTGCCCCCATTTTATTTCGAAACGGAGCACGAGGTTGAGGCTGTCCAAGGCGCCACAACGCCGCAGTAAAGAGTTATTGAGCCCTGAGGATTAGCCGTCTCCACCACATAGGAGCCTCTAATGATGCCGAAGCGATTTTTCACCGAGTCCATTGAGTGTTCAGGAGGTGTCCGTAGGCAAAAGTGCACTGTCTGGGAGGGTTTTACACGGGTTCGGGAGAACGTTAGCTCAAGAAATTATGGTTAGTGGCAGAATGTGAACGAAAGCGTTCTTTGAACACTTTAAAACATGGGTCTTGGCGATTGTACGACTCGCCCACAGAGCACTGGTAGGCGAAATGTGGGCAGCTGTTCCAGCGAACGTTGTTCAACCAAGCGATATGTTTTCTTTTTTCCCACTCTATAGTCCCTGACTTGGCCCACCCCGAAAACCATGAAGTTGTCTAAGAAGATTGATGGAATGAATGATTAGGTGTGCTCTTTTCTAAGGATTTTTTCACACACGCAGATCGACCCTACCTTCCCACTTAGCGATTAGGGGTTAAATTGACCGGTCTCCTGGAGATACGCCCTTCACTCTACTCTCACCAGGGATTGTAGGAATGTTCGGATGTGTGCTCTACCTTTGCGGTGACCTGGCCCATTCTACAAGCCTGCGCTTTCTCGTTTTACTTAAGCTCCCCCCCCCCTCCTTCCTCCTCCCCCTTCCTTCTCCCCCCCCCCCCCTTCTTCCCTCTCCCACCTTCGAACCACTCTGAACACCTACCTTTGAAGAACTCAAATCATGCATAATTTGCCCCATGGGCCATACAAAGGGTTATCCGGCGCCACCATCTGTTGTGCTTCCACATTTCTATTCGTCGGCAATAGCGTTTGAATGCTGCCATGCAAGGCTGAACGGAGCTTATCTCTTTCAGACCATAGACCCTAACCCTGTTTCCGCATGAGTTACCACCCAGATTCTCTGGGTGCGCCTCAGACATTTCCAGGATGTNTGCCNCCGANNNTNNNANNNNATTTTAGACTTAGGCCTTCAGCAGTGGAAATAGCTACCCGCTCTTTGATCGGTTACCTCCGAAAATAACCTGAAAGCTTTCTTCTCTTTGCAGACCAGTCATAAATCCACCTTGCTTCTTCCAGTGAACACTTTTGCAGTTGCATCGAGAGGTAAAAGTGCGCCACCATAGCCTGCAGCGGCGGCCTTTAGCCGACCGCTGCCGCATACGAGCCAAATATCTTTGACGAATGACCGTCCGAACGATGCAATTTGTTCTTGTCATGGCTGAAACTCAGGAAAACGCTATTGCCCTGAAAGCCGCTGCGGCCAACTCGGAGTACCTCTGCATAAACTTTCGCTTCGCAAGGGCAGGAATGTTTGCACTCAACTCAACTTACATTGGACTACTGTACCACGAAGATTCTGTCACGTAGGGGATCCATTATCTGGCACCAGCCTATCTGTAGACAGCTTTTCCTGTTTGGGAATGTTCCCAACTGCCCCTTATCGATTGGCACTCGGGAAAAATCAATGAATCAATGCGATTGTTTCGTCGACTTTGTCGAGAGTTTCATTTTTCGCGACACTCCAGGCGGGTAAACAATCGCGCCGAGTGATGATGGTTGGAGTGAGCAGAGCGAAGCTTTGTAGATCGAAGGTTTAGCCTCGCATAGCTCGAAGGATAACGGGTCAGTACGTTGTGAGTTGATTCGAAGCATACTGTAGGTCAACGGTTACTGTAGATCAAGGTGTTTGATGGGTTCAACGTCTATCTCTGAAATGATCCTTATGTAGCGGACTGCGGGGCTGTGTTAAAGGACTCTGGAGGAGGCTTCTGCTCGGGCAACTCCTTATTTGGGTGCTGATGGAGAAAGCTTCAGACTCTTTCGACTGCCAGAAGCTTTGTATCACCCATGACCTCCAGCCCAGGTCTGAATTAGGCGCATTCCCTAAAACTGTGTAAGACTCCATCGAAATACCAATTATGGAAGAGTTAAGTAGTTCCTAAATGGCCTGGGATTCCGGATCTCAAGCGTTCCACAAGAGCACTTCAACGATAGGCAGAGCTTCACAGTGCACTACGGAGACTTCCGTCGAGCTACTTGACTTCAACGGCCTATCCAGGGACCTGAGGAACTGTTCGGGTTTCCTGGACTGCTAGGCACAGGCAGAGGCCTACATGAGAGCACAGAAAAATTCTGAGGGAGTTGCTGGTCCTTAAATCATTGCCGATTACTTGCTGGCCCATTCCGTGAAGATTTCAGATTTTTGAAAAGGTGTGGCGCAGAGGCTGGAGGCGCCACCCAGAGCTATCCTGTGCTGGGATCCATCTTGGCCTTGGATGTAGACCTGCCGTATATCCATTAGGCACGACATGGTGCCGGGACAAATCCACGGAAACGGATAGAAGCGGACCCTTACACTTACCATTTTTTAGGG
>MU871219.1:12052-26573 GCA_036418205.1 Ostertagia ostertagi
GGGAGGGTTCCCCATACACTAATTGCACTTGCATTGTGTTTTCCTGTTGCACGGGAAGAGCTGGAAAGTCACAAAAACTCAAATAGGGCGTGCCGCGACAGCTCACCATTTTGAAGGGTTCGCCGCGTTCTAGCTTGTTTCATGCCATGAAAACGACCTGACTTTTTGATCATTTGCGACGCACGACAAAGAACGGATTCTTTGCTACAGAATACGAACCTTTGGTGAAGTGATCGACCGCGATCAGGCTCTACAAACTTTGCAAAAGTGAAACTTCACTGAAGGAAGGTTGAGGTGACTTTCATAAGGTCAGCGGCTGGTCTAGCTTTTCGTAACCAGGTGGATCTGTTAATGTGGAAAAAGTACTCCTGATAATGTGTCAAACTACTCCTAGAACTCTGGCACATATGCTCGAAATTCCTCATTATAAAGGAACCGGCTCGTCCCTGACAGGTAGCTCGGACGCACATTCCACAACCAACCCTGCAGAAGTTGACAAGATTGGCTACGAATTAGTCCTGCGAACATCCTACTCGGTAGACCTTTTGCCTATAATTTGTCACTTTCTCGACTACCTGGATAGCTTCTCCAAAGAGTTATGCTTCAAAAACCAACATGATGCGGAAACGACCTCCGCCGGGTTCATCGTCTCTAGAGCTCCAGTATTCTGCACTACCGGGCTGATTCAACGCAGCTATTATTGGCAGAGGTTTGTGGATTCTAACAGTCTTTACTCCAATCAAAAAGGTTTCGAATGAGCCGAGATACAGGCATTTGAAAATCAAGGTCCAAAAGCGCAAGAACTTTCTTCACGACCTAATTTTATCTGATGGTGAAGTGGAGCGAACATAGCAAATGAATCGCATTATTTCAGAAGACATTAGAAGCTTTTTTCAGTATATGAACTTAATGACTTTGGTGAGCACTTCTAAAGTAGTTGATAGCGGCGTCGTCGAGGAAATGAAGCAGTTACGTGACGATATTGAGCGAATGCGTGAGATTAAAGGAGATTCGAAGAAGCGAAAGGTTTGAACAAACATTTTTTCTTTTTCAACGTTGGCATGTAATTTTATTAAGTAGGCTTCACGAAGCTTCTTCATTTGTGTGTTCTATCCCCTTTCTGTTTTTCAGTCTGGTTTGGGACGTTCTCGATCGTCATCGTGCATGGAACGCATGAGCCCAGTGACTTTGACAACGGAGGAGGAGCGTCGTACACGTTCTTCTCGTCATGTGCTCATTGATAGATTTGGAAATGTAAATGTTCTATTCACGTTTTTAAAAGGCTTTCAAATAATGATGTGAAGGACTTTTGAGCGGTTGATGAATTTTTTCGCTTTTAAAATCTATTTCTAAGGTAAAAAATCCTATCAAAGAGGTGGAACCTGGCTCAGAGGAGGAAGATAGCATGTTGGACGTCTCTCATCACTTGAGGAAAAAAGGAAATAGAAAGAGAAGGACGAGAATAGTGTATGCTCGTACTGCTGCTATTGTTTCATTCAGAGAAACGTATGACGAAAATTTTTAGGACCGATTTGTCGCCTATACAAGATTTGAGTCGATGCCAAGAACCTGATGGCCCTGTTTCACCTCGCAGTCGCCGATTATCAATGATGTTGCATGAACCACCTTCTTCACGCGGTGATACGCCTGATAAAGAGGTTTTTGTCTCATATGAAACGCTTTTTGTTGGGCTGAAGTAAAAGAAAGTACATTACAGAATGCCATGGATCAAACATTTGTTATGGAAACACCATCTACAGGTAATTACGAAAGTGGAGATGTGGGGAAAGTGGTGAGAAGTTTTTGACTTATATATCAGAATCATTAATAATGTAGTGTGTTCGTAGACACTTTTGATTACCTCCAGACGGTAACAGTGATCAACAAGTTCATTAGTTTCACTACAATGCTACAATGCATTTCAATGACTTTCCAGACTGACCTCGGGAATTCTGCGAGGAGAGCTACCTTGGTTTCCGGGCTTGTTCCTCATATTGATGCCACGCTTGGACCTTTACCGTCTTCATGAAAAGTGATACTAACTTACAGCTGTATATAATATCGTTAAACTATTTAGGCTTTCCTAGTTACTCCTCATTGTAGACTAGGTATTTGTGGCTATTCCTGTGCAGATTTCAGTATGCTGTATATTAAAGAATTATTCAAACTCTTCGTGTGATGCATACTCTTGTGCTGATACGCTTGACGTAATAATATTTGCTGGAACAGACTTCTAACCGTATCATGGATTCTTGCGAAATCAGTTCTAGATGACCGATAATCGGAAGTCGTTTCCTGCTTGGACACCTTCGGAAATTGTAGCCGCTTACTCAGAAAAGGTGAGGTAACGATGACGAAATGCAGGTCCACGGACAACAACTTGGTAAAGAAACTGACGGCCCCTGCAGCCAGCATGAGTAAAGCTGTTTTTTTCTCATTGTTATAAGGCAACATTTAGTCAAAATTCTACTATCGTACCTCCAGATGTGTTCAATATTGAACGTGGTTGGAATTATTTTATGCCATCCAAGGTATTTACCAATCATAATTCATGGATGTGAGTTTTTATTCACGAGATAGCGGTGCTCACGTTGCTATCTTACGGATAAAAGTGTCAAGACTTACGCTGACCGTTAATTTTATGAATAGAAATCCCGTTCTATCCTTTATGTATATGGTGAAAACTCCTGGAAGTGTTTCTATAGGCGCACACGGCTCATACTAGTGTAATCATATCACAACAACCAAACTCGCGTATTCTTGCATCACCCGGAATGAATGGTTTCGATCCAAGCGCAATTAATAGGCGTTACAAAATGCATCTTCGACAGGAATGCTTTTATTTCGTATTTTTACGTCTGCTTTTGATGGCGATTATTCCATAATCATGCGATATTATAGTAGATAAATGTAGAACATTGCACAGAAGCTCCTCCTAGCCAGAAGGGCGACGGACTTTTGGCTCGTCAAGGTTGGCATGCGGCAAATTGTGCGGCGAGCGGCGCGGCAATCCCGACACATCGCGAGAACTTTAACACGTCAACGTGTGAAGATTGCGGATAAAATCCGCAAGTCTGTAGCGTAGTGTAGTGCTAGTGTAGTGCTAAGTAGCGTAGTGCTGTTATGGCAATCATGGGGGTCATGTTGTTGGGGGGGGGACGTTCCATTTGGGGGATGTGCTTGAGACAGTTACTGTGTTTGGGACCGAGACTTAGGGAGGAGAAGTGATTCGTGGGGATAGAGCTACCCTAGGACCAAGCCCAGCAGAAGGGTTCCCTGGCGTTCTTCCCCTCTGCTGGGCTTAGTCCCTAGTGTCACCTACCATCGACCCTGACCCTGTTTTGTTGTTTGTTTTGAATGTTTCTCCTCTGGACGTGAGCGCCTCGATCAGCAAAACATATATAGTTGACATTAAACCTCAACAAGAACTCCCAATTTTAGTGACTCTTATTTGCTTTGATGGTAGTAGTTACATTTACATGAGGGTCCTCACTCATCTCTTGCGCTGAATTCTCCTCACCGATACTGCTGCCCCAATCCCCGTGAGCGGAAAGATTTTCAAACAGCAGAACCATGCGGAGTTTATTCGCAATCTGCACACGCATTAACGTGTTGAATTCTACCCGAAGAACCCGCGAAGCCTTGTCCCGTCCAGATCGCCGCGCGTGCCGCCGCGCAACTCGCCGCGTGCCAGTCCGGACGAGCCAAAAGTCCCGCACCCCAGCCAGAAACCCACAATGGAGTTGAATGTCTGCAAAAAACAACGAAAAAAATTAGTGAGATCGGTGAATGTGGTGGCTCGCACGGCACATGGTGGATGGTAGAGAGTGGAAACATTGCGGCGCAGGGTGAGTCTTTACGTGGGAGATTTTGATATGAGGCTATCCTCTCCCATCAAAGTAGCCCTCACAGTTCTTATTTGCGTCGAGGTGTGGTATTTGAGACTTCTTAAACAGCAGATTGCAAGTTTCACGCTATCATTTCTATACGAAACGGCCACTTTTGTCTAGATACGATCCCCCCACCTCTTTAGATTTGAACAAGTACGCCTCTCCTTGAAAATATACTTGACGCGGCGTCGGCGCTGAAGAGTCAGGGCAGGAATGGCTAGTGCGAGTGCTACATCGGTTTGCATGGCCATCCAGAAGCTATTGGGCTAGAATAGAGGATAACCGCAATGCGCTTCTAGCCGACTCTCGACGGTGTGTAGTTTTGCAGATAGATGGAGTATTCTGGTGAATTCTCTTTGCTGTAACCCCGGCTATCGTTAGATTTAATTTTGTCCTTATGTATCTGTTTCTTGTTGCGTCCTTTTTATCACTGTTTTTGATTTAGAATATCAAAGAATTATTCGAATGGCAATCGGATGTCTTGGAGTTTGCAGAGGCAAATGACTGCAACATTGTATATACTGCTCCAACCAGTGCTGGGAAGAGCATTGTTGCCGAACTTATAGGTAGAGTTCACGTTATTAGAGGTTTTCAAAATGACTGCTAATAAATTTTTCAGCCCTTCGTTTGGCTTTGACAGGCAGAAAAGTACTTTTTCTACTCCCCTACATATCAGTAGCGAGGGAAAGGATGCAGTTTCTTCAGGTGGATTTTTTTGATTTGCTTAATGTGCTCTTTCTTTGTCAGTTATATGTGTTGTTGAAAAGTGCTATGATGATGATCAGTCGTCAGGAGTCACTTGTCCTCTTTTATTGGTTAGTTAGACCTCCATTCGGAAACTCATTGGCTGGCAGGTGTTAATAAAGTAACTAGTCGGCGCATGCTGTCACGCGACACGGTTCTTCGGCGATGTGGAATAGGTTATTGAAATTCTTTGAATTGACCCCAGACCACTTCGACGGTGGCCTGCTAGCTTCTTCAAACGAATCATGAGGGTTTATAGAAACCGCCTCAATTAGGTATCTGCTCCGCTCATTGCAAGTGGTCCTGCGCTCATTTCAGGTGTGCTTTGTAGGCCTTATGTAATTCTCCCTACAATTTTTTTCTGCATCGGAGACCTTGTTATTACCGTGTTATGATCTTCTTCTATTTAGGGAACGCCCTTTCTACCGCGGTGTGGTGTTCCATAAGACCTAGGCACTTTTGATTCATTTTCCACTTTCGGGCTTTTTCTGTAATCGGATCAGGTTCGGCACCGCTAATTTCAGCGCACGCTTTTCCCACCGTAGACGGCTACGTTTGGCTAATGCATGTTTCATGCATCTTGACCTATCCCTCTGTCGCTTTGTACTGAATCCATTCAGATCAGGTGGTTTTTTTTTCAGTTGCATACCAAATTTAATGGTAGACAAACGAAGTGTCTTATAGTGAGGAGGATTAGGTATGGAAAGCGGACATCTATACAGTGCGTTTCAAAGGTTCATGTTTAGAAGTCAACTAAGGGGCTTCGTGCTATGAAATCCTCCTCAATCGATTTCTCGTAGTTGATAACTTATCAGTGAAAGTAAAACAATAAATATCATCGTACTTTTCGAAAAAAAAAGCTGTATGGAATTTTTTTTCGTTTGTTTCAAAAGTATGTGCACACTTAACAAAAGACAAAAACATAGCTGAGATTAGAAATCAGTGGGGCCTCCAGAGTTTCTAATTAGCTCAAACATCCTGTCCGGCATAATCTGAACCACGTTTGGCATAGCTGTTTCGTCGCTGTCGGCCCAAATAGCCTCTACCGCCGCCTTCAGTTCATCCGCGGTATTATACTGCCGGTTGCTAAAGTTAACGCCTTGATCAAGGGCTCCCTATAGGGTTTGCAGTAAGGAGGACACACAAGCCAATCTATCGCTTCAGCACCATTTGGTTAAGGCCATTCTTTGGTAGATTGCGAAGCATCGAAAGACACGTGGTCCTGTTGCTAAAAATGCAATTTTCGCTCCGCTTCGCTAAGGAAGGGCAACAGGTGACATTGGAGCACTGCTTGGTATTCTTTACTGTATACGCAATAGACCTCGGTCAGACTCGGCGATTGCGTCGCTGGACACCAGCGACGGAGCCGCCAGCGACGGAGCCGCCAGCGACGGAGCCGCCAGCGACGGAGCCGCCAGCGACGGAGCCGCCAGCGACGGAGCCGCCAGCGACGGAGCCGCCAGCGACGGAGCCGCCAGCGACGGAGCCGCCAGCGACGGAGCCGCCAGCGACGGAGCCGCCAGCGACGGAGCCGCCAGCGACGGAGCCGCCAGCGACGGAGCCGCCAGCGACGGAGCCGCCAGCGACGGAGCCGCCAGCGACGGAGCCGCCAGCGACGGAGCCGCCAGCGACGGAGCCGCCAGCGACGGAGCCGCCAGCGACGGAGCCGCCAGCGACGGAGCCGCCAGCGACGGAGCCGCCAGCGACGGAGCCGCCAGCGACGGAGCCGCCAGCGACGGAGCCGCCAGCGACGGAGCCGCCAGCGACGGAGCCGCCAGCGACGGAGCCGCCAGCGACGGAGCCGCCAGCGACGGAGCCGCCAGCGACGGAGCCGCCAGCGACGGAGCCGCCAGCGACGGAGCCGCCAGCGACGGAGCCGCCAGCGACGGAGCCGCCAGCGACGGAGCCGCCAGCGACGGAGCCGCCAGCGACGGAGCCGCCAGCGACGGAGCCGCCAGCGACGGAGCCGCCAGCGACGGAGCCGCCAGCGACGGAGCCGCCAGCGACGGAGCCGCCAGCGACGGAGCCGCCAGCGACGGAGCCGCCAGCGACGGAGCCGCCAGCGACGGAGCCGCCAGCGACGGAGCCGCCAGCGACGGAGCCGCCAGCGACGGAGCCGCCAGCGACGGAGCCGCCAGCGACGGAGCCGCCAGCGACGGAGCCGCCAGCGACGGAGCCGCCAGCGACGGAGCCGCCAGCGACGGAGCCGCCAGCGACGGAGCCGCCAGCGACGGAGCCGCCAGCGACGGAGCCGCCAGCGACGGAGCCGCCAGCGACGGAGCCGCCAGCGACGGAGCCGCCAGCGACGGAGCCGCCAGCGACGGAGCCGCCAGCGACGGAGCCGCCAGCGACGGAGCCGCCAGCGACGGAGCCGCCAGCGACGGAGCCGCCAGCGACGGAGCCGCCAGCGACGGAGCCGCCAGCGACGGAGCCGCCAGCGACGGAGCCGCCAGCGACGGAGCCGCCAGCGACGGAGCCGCCAGCGACGGAGCCGCCAGCGACGGAGCCGCCAGCGACGGAGCCGCCAGCGACGGAGCCGCCAGCGACGGAGCCGCCAGCCACAAGAGTGGGCAACGGGCGATGACTCATCACACGATCGATATCGGTTGGCAGGGGGGAGATTAACCCTTTGACGACAATGCGGATTTGGACGTAGCGTGCAAAAAGACAAAATGTAACTACAGATGAGAGCTTTCATAGTACACATTGTTGGGAAACGAATTGAACGTTTGGAAGGCTAACTCGGATTTCAAAGGGATGGTGGTTAAAAACTCTAGAAGTTCATACGTACAAAAGTATTTTGATATAGTTCAAACTCCTCATTGTGTCTTAAAACTATGAAAAGACTTAGAGGTCCTGATCGCTAATTTACCTTAAGCTTAATTATGTAAAAGACTAGTTATTATGTCGCCGAGCGAAGTGCCACATTCCAAAATTTCATACAAATTAGTAGTGTGATCGATCGATCGTGTGATGAGTCATCGCCCGTTGCCCACTCTTGTGGCTGGCGGCTCCGTCGCTGGCGGCTCCGTCGCTGGCGGCTCCGTCGCTGGCGGCTCCGTCGCTGGCGGCTCCGTCGCTGGCGGCTCCGTCGCTGGCGGCTCCGTCGCTGGCGGCTCCGTCGCTGGCGGCTCCGTCGCTGGCGGCTCCGTCGCTGGCGGCTCCGTCGCTGGCGGCTCCGTCGCTGGCGGCTCCGTCGCTGGCGGCTCCGTCGCTGGCGGCTCCGTCGCTGGCGGCTCCGTCGCTGGCGGCTCCGTCGCTGGCGGCTCCGTCGCTGGCGGCTCCGTCGCTGGCGGCTCCGTCGCTGGCGGCTCCGTCGCTGGCGGCTCCGTCGCTGGCGGCTCCGTCGCTGGCGGCTCCGTCGCTGGCGGCTCCGTCGCTGGCGGCTCCGTCGCTGGCGGCTCCGTCGCTGGCGGCTCCGTCGCTGGCGGCTCCGTCGCTGGCGGCTCCGTCGCTGGTGTCCAGCGACGCAATCGCCGAGTCTGACCGAGGTCTCACTAGAGCTGGAACTTCACTTCCCAAGTTGTTTGTATTTATTACCCAGACCCGTCTACAATTCTCCGACCTCCTCGACAGAAGACAGCCGACTTCACGGGCCAGTACATTCCAGCTGTAGCGAAAATTCACCCGGCCCCGTCAAGATCGAACTCTTTCCATGAGTTAAGATTACCTGAGGAGAAAAGTTATAAAAAGTTGCTTGTTTTGAAAATAGAAAATTCTCGAAAAACCGTGTCTATCCCGGTGTCCTATCCTATGTTGCCATGTTTGTACGAGCAGACTCCAATGTGGCTAACTTGTGCTGAGGCCTTGAAGTGAGTAGCCTTTCTCAGCGTCTGTCGAGTGGTGTATTCATTTGAGCGGATGAGGGGCTTAGTGGTCATTTTCGAGGCTGGAATAAAAATCTGAGCTCGGACTGTCAATGAAGAATCCGACAGGATGTGGGCTACTCTTTTGTTGTTCTGAGCAGTCAAGGATCGTGGATGGAGCGGAGTGTGTGAGTATAATTATCAGGGTGCCGGATAATCTTCGAATGCATTAAGGAGAACGACCAAGTTATCGTGCGATTTCTAGATTGGAACGTTCATATCATGCAGAACCTTGATCTGAGCTTGCTCATCTTCAGGAAGAAGTATGGCGCGAATTGACATGATGACGAAATGAAAACAGCAAAGTCGGATTGAAATCGGTGGAAAATTCGGCGCCAAAATCTGATCTTCTTCAAGTGTGCACATACTTTTGAAACAAAGAAAAAAATTCAATCCAAAATTTTTTCCGAAAGTGAGGCGATATTATCTGCTTTGCTTCCATTGATAGGTTATCGACTACGAGAAATCGATTGAGAAGGATTTCATAGCACGAAACCTCTTGGTTACCTTTTTATCGTGAATTTTGAGGTGTCCACATACTTTTGAAACGCACTGTAGTGCGTGCAAGTAACTTGGTATGTGATGACTGGCGAAGTCAAAAGCAGACCTACGATGGCATGCGCGAAGTGTTGCCAACATGTCGGGAAGGAGCAGTGGTAGTGAACGATGCAACGCGAGGCTCTCATGCAAGAAGGTCTTCTAGAAATGAATAAACGACGTCAGCGCTGGTCTGTCCGCACTGTTAGTCCTTCGGCCAACCGTGGTAGTATCGTATCATCTACAATCGTCGCTGATCTGCATTATCTCTCATCTCGGAAAATCTCTTTCTCCTCGACGCCCATTTTCATCTCTCAGTCTAATCCTCGCTTTCTTGATTATAGAAACGTCAAGATGTCTGTTTTTTTCTCGTGTTTTCGACGATGCTCTGCAGTTCGCACTCTGCTTTAATTATTTGATCCTGAGCCGTGTCCTTGAATAGCAAATGTGGCCAAACAATCCTCTCCTACTTGGACACTAGGATACGTAGCGCCTTGGGGCTCATCTCCTTTATTCCCTTGGAACTCTTCATTTCTGCTACTCAACATCTGTGCTGTCTAAGAACGGGTGTGATTTTTTCGTGCAAGTTTACAGAGAGACTTCCGTTCACAACAGAGCCCTCTCTTTACATCCTAAAAGGCGCTTCTTCGGGGGCGATTTTTTGAGCGCTTTCTCTTTCATTCCTTCACTTATGTTTCGAATTGCCTTGAGATCGAATTACTTGCTAAATTGATTTTCTCTGAGTAATTCCTTATCAAAGGCACTTTTCTTCATGGATAGCGAATGCTTGACGAAATGCCCATTTTTCCTTGGATCTGTTTATCGCATCGTCTTTTCCCTAGATTCTGGGCTGTCTCGAGGGGGCGAGGTCCGAACTTTGTCTCAAGTGCTGTTTTTGCCACATTGGCGACAGTGTCAACCGATGCAACGACACCCCAAGGGTTTGATCTTTTGTGCATATTTCAAGTTTATAGCGACAGTTTGTCAACCAGGATCAGATTGTGGTGTTTATAGTGAACATGTTCTATGCACATCGTTCACAGTGACTGTTTTATCGTAGGGATTCTTGAAAGTACTTCCTCTAGGTTAGGCTTGTTATTTCGATGTGGAGCTGATTTTTTGCTTCCAGTTTGCTAACTTAATTATACAACCTCTGGCAAAAAAGATTTGGATCCAACGCAACTCACGAATTCTAGAGTGGAAATTGAAAACTGTCGAGGTTTTCCTGGGTTCCTCCTTCACTGGGCGACTGGATTTTCGTCGGGCTTCTAACAACCAGCAGTTGTTTAAAAGAAAGCACGTCATCATTCTCCCCATCTCGGTATTGATATGCCCCGGAGTGAATGTTCTGATTTAGGAAATATTTTTGTACTCGGAATTCACCATCACCACGAGTGCGTCAACACACGCTAATCGGTGATCAAATTGGGAATCAAATTGTATAGCTAGCTGTGGTAAAGAGATGGGAATCGTGGGAATGTGGAAGAGGGTGAGGAAAGACAGTCGCCGCCGCTGCGAACGACATGTTCGCTCCCTCTCGACTTGATGGTGCGAGCTTGCACATTGTAGCTTTCACTCTTGTAAAGTTACTCGAATCACCCTAACCTGAACTGCCTACGCTCCGTGAGTCATGAAATCCCCGTTTCAAGGTGGAAGACGCCGACTACGCCTTCCCCCCACCTCCAGCTACGGTTACACCACAATTACTGTTTTCAGAGTGTGGTGATTACTGGGGGGAGTTAGAAAAGAAAGCATACTAGTGGGGAGATCAATCAATGGAAGGTCGATGCACCACTAAATGGGCACCCAACAAACATTGAACAGATGGGGCACTGCTTTTGGTGAACTGTTCCAATACATTCTGATTTCAGCGAGCTTGGCGGCGAGTAGATATACAAGTGGCGGCCTTCGTCGGAGCTCAATCGGCCCCTTCACGAGAGTGGACAGCTGCGGTGTGCACCACTGAAAAGGCTAACAGTCTTATAAACCACGCCATTCTTGACGGACATATAGAAGAAATTGGTACACAAATTCAATCTTCTTCTTCGGTTTGCGTTCAAAATGCAAGTATTGAAGGTTTGGTGGTTATCGATGAGCTGCACATGGTCTACGACTCATCGCGTGGTGCTGTGCTGGAGTCGCTCTGTGCGAAAATTATGCTTTGGAATTCGCGGTAGGTATACCAGTAGATTGAGCTCTTCAAATGGTGTTCAAAGCAAGATTTGTTGGATAAATATCAAATAAACTGCAGTTATCTCTGTTGCCAGATTCTTTCCGCAAGAGATGGGCGAGCTCATCCTAGTTGAGATTTACTTTAGATTGAGACTCAGTAGCATGGCTCGAGAGGCTGGTCATGTTGGCAAGTCAATCTGCGAACGGTTGTCGAGGGGCACATGATAAAAGATATGTGGTTCTCCGAACTGTGGCTGAGCTTGCAGTGTCCTCGATGTCACCATCATTTCTCAGTATTTTCGCTTGCTCGTTTCCTAGTAAAGTTATCACATCGGTGCAATTACTGGAACCTTCTTTAGTTTCAAGGATTGCGTTGAAGGAATCCCCTTATGTTAGTCTTTCTAGCTTCTCCAACATTCTCGCTTCAGAAGAATTTTGAAGTCGGAGTTAGAGTGTGTCCAGAGATTCAAATAGTGGCATTCTCAACAACAATATCTGTACCCTTAGCCTTTGGATAAGGTAGTACACCCTCCTCCTCCTCCCTCATGGAGTCGCAATATTTTCGAAATGGCACTATTGGGACACCAGTGGTCCTAACAAGACAACTCTCTTCCCAAACGCGGATTTCGCAACATTCATGCCATAGCTGCATCCAATCAAAACTCAAGGCTGGACTCGTTTCTGAATTCTGTAACTTTTATAAACTTTTCAGGAATCCGTCTGCCTCAATTCGCATAATTGGGATGAGCGCTACGTTAGAGAATTTAGAAGAGGTTGGACGCTGGTTGAATGCGAAGGTATACTTTTATCTCTGTTGCATAAACGTAGTTTGTACACCAGAAATGAAGCTCATGTTAGCACAGCCCACACCAGTAATGGAAGATTGGATTGAGTAGTTGTGAACCGCTTTTCGAAAGTGCCCATCGGCCAATCTTCTAATAGCATGCCATTTTTCTTATTTGCCTTGTCTTCCCTTCTTCTATTTCGCGTCTCGCCCAGTATCTCGGCGCATCGTAGGATAGTTTCAGCCGCGTTGCTCCAGGTCCTCCGCGATGATCCATCGCACCTGTGAGAGCAACTTTTATTATAATTGGTTTGAGGCCGCCCTTTTCCTTTTGACGCATCCTCCACTCTTGGATTCTCCGCTCGGCTCTTCCCTTGTCTTCTTTGCGAGGCTTACGTTGATGTCTACCATCAGAGGCCTGTGCCGCACAGGCAAGACTTCGCCAGGGGATGATGATTTTCACTGTGCTAAGGGATGATCTTTTCATGAGAACGAGGTCGATTGTTCTCCTTCACAGCTCTGGGTTCCCTTCTTAGTCTCTTCTCGCGAAAAACATGCTGCAGCTTCGGCATTTTTCGCTCTGGTCCCTCTACCTCCGTGCACCCTTTCCAGGCCTCTTCTATCACTGCCGACGTGCCATTCAGATCACCTGCTATGGTCAGGTAATCGCCTTCCGGAATCGATTCTGATGGCATCGTCAAGGCTCAGATAGAACTCGTCCTTTTCACTTTCGGGGCATCCGGCTTGCGGTGCGTACACGGAGAGTATTCCAGTACCCCTCCTTCGTGTCCATCCGTGAGCAGTGATTCGGTCGTTGGTCCTATTGGGTCGGTCAGAGATTATGCGCCTTTCTAAACGCATAAGTTTTGAAAGCCATAACTCCATTCAAACACAACTTTTATTCGAAATTAAAACCATTAGATGCAAGACATTTTTTCCAACGTTCTGCAAAGGAATGAATCCCTTCCAGTAAAAATTTGAACACTTTGAACTTGAGAGCTGTTGAAGAGCCATTTCAACATTCTCTAAATTTCGGAACGATTTCTCCTCCAAAAATGATTTGGGAGCGAAGGAGTGGTAGTTCGTAGACAGTAGAAAATGCGTGCTGCAGAACATCAATTCCCGGTTTACTTTGCATGGTGCATCTTTCATCATGCGGTCTGGCGTTGTGTACAAGAGATTCGAACCTTTTTGGTTAACCGGAGCTAGACAGCTTGTCACAGTTTTCCGAATTAAGATCAGTTATTCACGTCAGAGCTCCGACGTTATTGCCTGATCTGCTTCGTGGGCTTGTAGTGAATCACGCATACGGTAGACCGTGAGACAGTGAGAATGACCTTCTCTGGATGGAACCGAGGGAGCTCGTATTCGCCAACCCATTCGTCACATTTCTGAATTTTCGCGCAGAATCCAGGTTCCATTGCATCTTAGTATACGAAAATACAAAATGGCTGGTTCATGTTACGATGTAGAATTGGTGTACACGCCATGTGCACTGTCATCTAGCAGTAAACTCGTCAGGGGCTCAGTGGTAATACTTTTTCCCATTGAATGCAGGTGATTCAGCGAGGGATACCCTTGGAAACTCCAAGCTTTTCTGCCAAATTTCTAAGCTTTGCCATACACCTCACATTACCCCTCTCGGCCTCTACCACTTCTTTCAGAAACTCGTCTATTTCACGAGCATTCCTCACAGAACGGACATCATCTTGAAGAATTACATCCTGTGAATTGAATCTGGCGTTCCAATCCCGCATCGTCCTTTCTTTCGCAGCATTCGTTGAAAAACAACAACAAATTCGACCTGATTTTGAATCATTTATTCGAAATTTGAAGACGCACAGTGTAGCCAAAGTGCCTGGTTTTGCATGACTTTGAAGAGCAGCTGAACCGAAGAAAGTTCTCAATTAGTTCTCCAGCTTTTGTGCGTTAGAAGTGGTGCTGCTTTTTCTCCACAAAAGAGTGTATAACTTCTTTCGGTATTTGAGGAAGGAATATGAAGAAAGGTGCGGACAAATAATGAAGTCGTGAAACTGCGGCAGCTTCCTTGATCGATCCTGTGTTTGAAGCATCCTGTATGTGCTCAATCGAGTACAAAGGTTCGAATACGCCTCGTATGTCTGTCTAGCATTCTGGATAAAGCGTGCAAGGCTTGCTCGCTTTGAATGTTAGTCCAAGGATGGAACATCAAATGACTGCACTTCTTCTCAAAGCGCAGATACATAACCGCTTGGGGAATTTTTTCTTAGGAGACAGGAAATCCTCGGCTAATCATGGGACGGATCTACTGGATGAGGCTGCGTTATTTTTTCCGTGATTGATCTTCTTTTCGAAGAATTTGGCAGGTTTAGTTTCTCAAAATTGGCCACTTTAAGTATGGCACGCATTTTATAGCTAATAAATGGATTGTGGCCTTGCCAGTCTTGCGCTGAGAAGTGCCGAGTATGCAGGATTGAACTTCCGTTAGGAACTTCTCAAAGAAGTTGTATTTCATGGTTCCAGGAAGGATATCACATTTCTAAGGGAGA
>MU871220.1:4354-23208 GCA_036418205.1 Ostertagia ostertagi
ATATCAAACCTCCGCGGATTCAACCTGTGGCATTTGTGGCGGTTGAGGTGGTTGAGGAGCTGGTGCTGCTGTCGTCGCGAATGGTCCAACGTCTTTACAGAAAGTCTGGAAATAAACTCATAAATAATACATCAGCCCGTCTCCAAAGTCGGAATGTCAGAAAAATAGGCAAGTGATGGGACCAAGTCGTACAGCAGCACACCAGTAAGGTCCATGAGCGCACAAGTCTAATCTGGATATTTTTCTGCACAGACTTTGATAGTAACGGACGTTTCACGGCCAAATATCACATAAACACAAAGTTACACCACATTCAAGCAAACTGGATCTCTGCAACTAGAGAAAGTAGGAGAAGACTAGAGAATCACCACACAACATCAGCTTTTCTATATTAGTGCAAGAGCGATCTCCACCGTTATCAGAGGAAAAATTTTTCCCCACTAATTGGTGGGTACGATAACCGAATGCCGTGTAGTGCTACCCCCAAAACCATTTTCTTTCTCGATATCTGAACAGATGTAATAGAAGCGACCTAGTGGTGAACGCGAATCTCATGGACACTTCAGAATCAAACTCACAGAAGATTGGGAAAATTCAAGAAAAAGCTTACACTGCATTCCTCCCACGAAGCGAAGTTGTTTGCATTTCCATGACAGCCTCGCCACCAGAATGCAGCGCACTGTTTCGTGTTGTAATCGTACCAGTACTTCGCCTGAGGCTGGTCACATCTGAGCGGTCCTTCCACCTTGGGCAAGTAACACCTTCCTGCAATAATTACAGTAAGACTTTTGGTTTCTTATATTCATTTTTAGTCCAAACGTCTTCGGAGAAAAAGAAAACAGTACCTAACTTACATGTTACCCAGCTTACATGTTAATTGTACCAGAGTAAAAAAACTCCCACAAAGTACCAGTTCTGATAACTAAAGAGACACTTATTTCAGCATTGGAGCCATTTTAACTAATTTAGCGCTACACTTGTTCTCGCCAGATTCGCTGTCAAGAAGTGCTATCTGCATTATGAGGAGCACATTGAACTATCCCTATAAGTAAAGTTTTAGAGAAATTTTTCACTCCTGTCGTAGTAACTGAGTAGTACCAAAAGTGAGAGAATGCAAAACGGCCTAAGAGTGCCTGAATTGTCACAAATACGCTCTACAGCGGTTTTTTCATCAGCAAGGGGTGCGTGACGATTCAATCGTGGCAGTGGCTAGGTCGCCGCGCCAGCCGCCGCAGCCCGCGATGCGACGTCGGCCGTAGCCAGAATTCATGGTTCTAGCATGGGGAATGTGTACGATTAGATGAAGTTTCCAGTCGTGAAACACGGTATATGATCACCTGCCCCCTTGAAGTACAGGTTCCTTGTCCCTTGTCATTATTTACAAACTTATTCTGTCATACTAATGTTAGTGCCCTCCTCACCGTTCCACTGCGTTTTGGAGCGTAATATTTTCCGAATGAGCCAGATTATCGCTTTTTGATAATAGTTCAGGCAGTTGATCAATAAAGGAGTCAAATTATGTTAGAAGGACAACCTTTACATGGCACAAGCTCTGTTCAGTGAGACTTAAATAGCTGCGTTTGATCTTGCCAGTTCTCTAACCCCACCAGCTTTATGGACAAGGACCGTTAAGCCAAGTCCCATACAAAAATCGCCGCACCAGCTGCCGCGCGCGACGCTGCCCGCCGCGTGAGCGGCGTGACCTCATTAGCCGACGATTGAATTGACCGTCTCCCCCAAGCTAAACCCACGGGAGAAACCTCTTCCGTAAGGCTCACCTATGGCCGTGTTCTACGCAGAATTGTCCTCATCTTGCTGCTTTCGTGGCAAAGCGAATTCGGCCGCTGAATATCAGGGGAGATCGATACCAACCGAATCCCACGATTGTCCAGCAGAATAACGGTACTGCGATAGAGTTCAGAAAAGTATATAAGACAGCCTTGTTGGATGACGAGTAAGGCACTTGTGAGAGTACCACAACGGATCCTGCTGGACGGTACACGTACACGTACACGTGCAGGCACCGCTGTGCCAGACGTGACTTATTGGCAGAATCAGTGCGAGCAGCTAAGCTGCTAGATAGGTTCAAAATATACTTGGAAACGAGACGCAGTAAAATCTAATCAAACGCAGTAAAAAGTTCTGTTACGATCTTACATAGCACATTGAAAAGGGCCTTGAATGATCAAATCCTCGCTCAAATATCATGCTTTTTGTGAAGTCTTAGATAGGACCAGACCCACACGGAATAGAAAGTGCTTGGGTAATTTCTTTGCTCTAGCTAAACGTAATGGAAAAAGACTGTCCATGATTAGCTGGCTTACTACATCGTGAAGATCTCTTGATTGATTTCAGAGCGGCACAGTTTTAGGCACCTAATTGGGATAAAACTGTAAGTCCAGGTAACTGTGCAACATAACGAACTTTAGAATGTGAGGCAGAATGATGCGCTCCGGAGAATTCCAAACAATAACTTACTTAGCATATCTACAGTCATCGCAGCCATCATTTCTTGGTCCGAGAGCTGTTGTTTCTCCGTCCGGGCAGCATCCATATCGAGTGTATTGACACGGGCAGCCTTCCTTATGGGACCCTCGAGCAGGCGTCTTACCATCAGGACAGCAACCAAATTGACCTGAATATCGAATATGAAGGGCTTTTCAGAGGTCAATCAACTTGCAGGACTCACTCTGTGCACAGCTGTCAGGACATCCGTAAAATCCAGCTCCCTTCGCAGAGGTTTTTCCATCAGGACAACATCCATACTGCGCATATACGCATCCACATCCTTCATTATGGTGTCCTTTTGCAGTACCCTTACCATCTGGGCAGCAGCCGTACCTGAATCAATGGATAGTTTCGCTGACACTTGCGAATATGTAACAATTCTTCCGAAACTCACTTCGTCGTCAGACAGTTCTCTCCACATCCGGTGCCATTTGCTCCAAGTGCAGCCGTTTCACCATCTGCGCAACATCCATGTTCAGACAGTTCGCAAGGGAATGAGGACCTAGAGAAGGACTGTGTAATTTTAATTCTTGTTATGGAGCCTGAATCAGGGAATTGTTGACGGTCTGTGTAAAGAAGAAATGAGGGTGTTGAATGCTTTACGGCGATAATGGTCTAGAAACATTGGAGATCGAATGACCATTTTGTGGGAAATTTCCCTTTTAACAGGCCGTTTTAATCGTACGCAACTGCATGTTACAATGTTACATGTATGTGTACCACAACGAAACCTTTCACATCCAGCGTAGTGAGGCCCAAACGCGATGGTCTTACGATCCTTACAACATCCGTACAGTGAACCAGCGCACGTTGGTTCACCACATCCTTCAAGATTTGGTCCGCGTGCCAACGTAACGCCATCATGACAGCAACCGTACTCTGTTTCGTTGCACGATCCTTTAAAGGTTTTATTGACTTCATAAGATTATTCTATCCAAAAATTGTCCCATTTTTATAAAGCGGACAAGGCTAATTTTTTCAACGAGTGCTAACAGAAGCACAGCTGAATCTCTAGCAACGTCATGTAAGAAGAATAAGATTCATGGTTCTAGCAGTTTACCGAGTACGAATTCTGGACATCCGGCATTACTCGGTCCTTCGGCAGGAAAGTGACCATAGGAACCACAATCTGATTTCGATGCAATCCTTGTGCCGTTTCATTGTACGCTATTTACTATCAATAAACACGCTCTTTTATAATATGATAGCCTTTAAAGAAGTTGAATTCTAAAGGTACGAACGCTGTGGTAAAACTTGGATAGATTGTAAACATCAATTGTGCTCACCAGCTAAATTCCCAAGAAACGACCCCTCCGGTACAAAACAACCCCACATTCGGTCTACCAAAAATACGGTTGACCCTGGCTCTACTGCCTTTGCTGAAACTCGCCACCCGCGATCTTACCGAAAAGGCCGTCGAAGTCTGTCGTAGTAGCATTTGCTGCAGCACAGTCCACCGTTGCCGTTTCGCCATTCTCGCTCTTCACCTGACATTCGCCGCTTTTCTGGAAACGATGTTTCAGAGTGTGTTCTCTTCAGCGGTGCAGATTTAACTTGAAAAAACCACACATTGATTTATTCTACTATTGCTTCTAATAAGCCATGAACCGCAGCAGCAATGCACTTAAGCTTACCGCCTGCCAAGTGCGTCCCGCATTCTTTTTTAATGAAAACATTTTGAAATAGAATCAGTAATCATGACACGGCCCCTTTTCCGCAAGTTACCACCGCAAACATCAGCATTTAAAAAAATGGAATCCGCTACCATGGATGCGTGAAGTGATGTCTCTCCCACCGTAACCTCATGGTGATTACGGAAGATTTCTGCACATGACTTTACCTCTTCTCCAGATCCTTCTCCGGCTTCCTCGAGGTTCAAGGGCGACTCAACGAACTCTTCGCATCCTCTTCCGCCCTTACCTGTGGCTTCAGTGTAGTTGTCGGCACAGCATCCGAATTCGCTGAGACTGCAGTTCGAACATCCCTAAAAGGATCAAGAATTTTGTATCAAAGAAATAGGCAGGTTCTGCCAGTTTCCGAGTGGCCTAGGCGAAATTCGTGACGACAAAGGTGTAGCCAGTGCTGCCAGAAGTATAGTAGACCAATTTCTTCAAGACCGCGCTATCTACTCATCACTCTTGATCCCTCGGATCGTACCTGATTGAAATCTCCGGTGGCGAAGGTGGAATTATCAGGACAGCATCCGAATTCGGAATCGAAGCATGCTGAAAAACTGGTAGTAATTTTGATGTTGGTCGCAATGCTTATAGAAAAGCTCCAAGATCAATTGAAGTTCCCCATATTTATTTATATAATCGTATCGCAACGGATAAATGTAAGCGAAGTCTGAATTAGTCGAGCATTTTGACTCGTAACTTCATTCACCTTGCAACAAGGAACATTAACATTGCGCAAGCAATTTTTTCTTTCTTTTCTAAAACCAGTCAGTACAGTGAGAGTCGGGTCCAGACGAGCTACTGTTGTAAGGCAGCCGCGAACCTGTCAAGCAGGTGGATGGATAACTTCCCATTAACTAGTGCGAAAAGGTGCTTTCAGATGGAATTTTCCGTCCAATTCTTTACACAGCTTCATTTCTCAGTATATGTTTTCTGATGTTTTCGTTTGATATGTGTTAGCTACACTTGGGCCCAACATTGATGCTTCATCAATCTACCAATTTATTTCTACATAACTATTGAAAAGTACGGTCGTGACAATCCTATGAGGTGGTGCGATTTGGTGCACCTATCTAGTCCCTTTTTCGTCCCAGCGGCAAGTTATTCTCGAGTCTCGGTATTATATGTTCCTTCACAAGCTTTTTTGACTTAACAACACACGGCACAGAAACAAAACATATGTGTATACATATAAACACAGTCAACTACCAGGTAAGCACCACTGGGCCAGCGGTAGGGTCTGTGTTTAGGTTAATGAGATGCAACCTGCATCCGCCCTACATGCTGCGGTTCCAGGCTTGGTTATCTTACTTGGTAGTTGACTCTGTTATGATTCATGTTTTGATAGTGAAGTTTCTCATTGATCCCTCGCGAACAAAAATATATGTATATGTATCCTGCTGCCCTAATTATGACGTGGATCCTACTATACTGATTCTTCGCCACCTCATCTAGGAAATCCAATACATCCAATATATTTATCCGGCTTTCTTAGTGTAAATGTGGTCCCAAGTGTAGCTGATTAAACTTCACTGCCTTTCATACGTGTTCCGTGTTTTTATTGTGCGCACCTTTGAGTGTAGTTCAAATAAATAAATAAATAAATAATAAATACTTGTTCAATAACATATGTCAGTCAACCGTACGAGTAAATGGAAATTTAGACGATTCACCTCTGTCTATATATAAGTTACAGAGAGGAACATGCGAGTTATTTACTTAACTCAAATTTTAGCAAAACTTTGAATCAGAATATAGCAGCAGTTACATAGTTTCCTTCTAGTTTAAAAAGAATCAAAAACCTATTTCGGTGCTACACTCACATGGGCATTCATCGGTGTTGCACTCCTGGTTTAGGGTAGGCATTTCGGCTTCATCACACCACTCCGGAACCGGCTTTTTGTCATAATTTGAGGCAGACTGCTACACGTTCTTGAGTCCCTCCTCCGCACCTAAAGCATTTCTCATCATTTTCTTACCTATCTAATTTTCGGTATTAAAAACCCTCGTTTCGGGTAAGCAAGGCCAACGTCAAGATGTGGAAAGGCAGGACTTGAAGACAGCGTTCAGAGTTACAAAACACTGAGTGAAAACATGTCCCTTTGTTAGCTGCAGTAACAGACAATCTGACCTTATAAGGAAGATTCACGGTTTAGGGTCTTTACGCACTGTTCGTCATCTACACTAATTCCTGTCTGCACACTAATTCAAAAAAAACTTGTGCTCGAAACAAGCAAGCCCAGCATTGGTTTTTCAGTAGCCAAAAGTGGTTGGGGCTCTCAAATAACCGAAAAAGATAACGGATATCTGTCAAGAAGCCGCAACACTCATATATGAAAAGGTTAGAGCTTACGAAAGTGGAAGGGTAGGTGCGAAACCAAACACTCACAGATAAGACAATTACGCTCAGCTTCGAATTCCGAGTGTGATGATTACTACCTCACTGCTTTGTAGATGCCTCCTACTCACGCTCACGCAGAGCTTTCTCAGCAGTTATGAGCATCTTGTTCCTTTCAATGCAAAAAATGTTTGCAAACGAGATCTTGATTGAACGAAAGTGTCGAGAGATGGTTACTATGCTCTTATTAATATGAAGATATGCCAAAAATGAAATCACTCGCACAACTACACGGTGACACGGAACTACTGTACCATGTGTCCGACCTTCTCTTCATTGGTACAGTTGGTCTTTCCCTTCAGGCTTTTCACCTTGACACAATGCTTCGTCGACCACCTAAATTTCAATCAATATTCTTAGCTCCCAATGAAATATTATTCGGTAGGTTAGATTGAAAAATATCGAAATTTATACCGTCACGTCGCCTTCTTCGTGAATCGCACAGATCACTCGTCTCGTTTTGTGTCCATGACCGCATTCTGTGGAACACTTCGACCACTGACTAGCCGTCCACTCGTAATTGCAGGGCTGTTGGGTGGCACAAGCTCTGAAGATAGCTGTCATTAGTCATCGTTTTCAGTGTATTTCATTAATTTTCTTCTGAATCAGACAGCTTTTTTTGCGATCTTCACTACAACGGACTTTTTTCCCTGTGCCGAAAAGAAGTTTCGGGCTCGTTAACTTTCTTAAGGTTAAACGCATTTTTTTAGTAACCGAAAAGGAAGCGGGAACTTTTAATTTAGTCTGACCTGGTGTCTGGTGGTATCTCCTTCTCATCATCTGTCAGACACTTCTCCAGAGGATACGCACGCCCTTGGGTGTCTTTGCAGGTCACCTCACGTGTCTCCTCAGTATCATTGCACTTTGAGCACTGAAATCAATCATCTAATACAATAGATGAAGTGATTTATTTCCTCCTGAACAAAAGGACGTAGCTTCAAGCTAAGTCCTTCTAATTTAGAAGAAATTAGAGTTGCTACTGACCAGTTTCCAGTCGCGTCGTAGAAGAATTTAAGGCGCCTGTCATGTCAAGATTGCAACTTCGTTGAGATTCCAAAGGTGTTTTCGGAACTGCATGCCTTAAAAGTCATGTACTAGAGAGGAAGATCATCATTTTCAAAAAAAGACCATCAAATGGCAAAAACAGTGAACCGTAATCTATGACAAGCAGCAGAAAATCATAAAGCTACCATTTTGCTTGAAAGGTTCAAGTTCTATATACATTTCTGCAAATGCGTTTACTCTGAGCACCACCAAAAAAGAATCGAGACATGGCTTGTCACAAATTTGAGAAATTTGTAATTGCTGCTCTGCTCACTTCTTACCCAACCTTTCTTACCCAACAAATAGAGTATCACTTACATCAGCGGCAGCAGTTTGCCTTCTTCGCCCTTTCTCTGATCGACACGTGACCGAACGATATTGGAATGCATCTCCACACTTTTCAGAACAAGCCGACCATGGCCCTGCTTGCCATTCAGGACAGGCAAACCTGAAAAAAAGCAGCTTTACTAGTGACTGATGTTCAGGACTATTTGGGAGTTTTGCCAACTCAGTGGGGCTTGTGCGTATGCAGCTATTGAATATTGAGAAATACTGTATTTTTATTGTAACCTCTGCTCCGATGAACAGCTCCATCACAGTAATATAGTTATGACTCGTCTACGAAATGCACGCTCAAAAAGGGGAGTTGCCGAAGAAAATGTTCTGGCACGTTTGGAGATAATGAAGAAGAGAATGAACAGGGTGGGTACCCAAACTACACAAAACATTTGTGGAAAATACAAGCCACGAGGTTTAATACAAGTGGTATGGGCAGGTTACAAGGCTTCTGTCAACCAAAGGGTGAGAGCGGAGCTGGAAAAGCACACACTTTGTGTCTTATTGGGACTAAGCCTTTTGAAGGAAGATAAAGAAAGAGGAGATGCTGTGATAGTGTGCACTTGTGAGAGCTCCCAGACATCACTACAAAACGCTGAACCGCCAAGGCTCACGGTTGACAGATGTCCTGAGACCGTAGGGCACGCCGCATTTTTGAATACGGTAGGCGCGAAATGTGTGTAGCCTCCCCTTCAAAAGCGAGAAAGTGTCGGGTGCAGACCATACACCACAGTGACGACGGCCTCCAAGTAAATCTGGTTAGTAGTGGTTCATAGTGATAGCTGATTTTTGGTAAATGATAGTTGTAATTAGTGACAACTGATAGAATACAACTGCAACAGGCTAATCATTTCATTGGCAGAAAACATTTACATTTTGTGGAGGCCGTCGTCACTTGTGGTGTATGGTCTGCACCCGACACTTTCTCGCTTTTTGAAAGGGAGGGTACGTAGGCACTGGTGCCCACTGAAATGACGTGACGAGACGCTATGAAGGAACTCACACATTCCAGCTTCTTCACGCATGTCAAGTGACTGCCCTCACCCCCACCCACCTAGATTGGCTACACTCCCCCTGGCTCACGAATTCCCGATTCTCGTGACACCATAGTAGCGGGCAGCAGTCCCCACTTACATGTATTTCGCGCCTACCGTATCAAAAGATAAGGCGTGCCCATCCCACTTGTATTGCACCGAAAGCGGTACGGATAATGCGGGGAGCGCAAAAAGCCCCAGTGTACAATGCTGGCGCATGATTTCTAGCGCGCAGTCGGTTCACGGACTACTTGGACTTTCCCCGACGGTCCTACTGGCGAGTGGCTGGAGCACAGGCGATTGGAGAACCAGGCTACCACATAAGGCGTCTACTGCAGCTTTTAACGGTGCTAAATGGGAAATATGTGAGCCACAGGGAATGAGGGAAATTTAAGGGTGTAGGGTGCGTGAGCCGCCTTTTCATGTTGTGAAAGTTTGAACATGAGAGGTCGCGGATCTATTCCAGTTAGGTGGGCATCATGATGCAGTTTCTCTGAACTCGAACATTCCAGCTCTTCACGCATGTCAAGTGACTGCCCTCACCCCCACCCCCTAGACTGGCTACACTCCCCCTGGCTCGGAGTTACCTTAGCGTTCTGGAAAAACTGCATCGCGATGCCCCTCCCTACTGAATGTAGACCCGAGGGTCGCTATACTTGTGAACCGCTATTCAGGTGAGAGGGCGCAGACGAGGGCAGCACATCAACTTATTTAAAAGACCAAGTTCAGGTAGTCGACAGACACGCAATCGGGGGCCTCATAAACTAAACTCCAGCGTCTCCAACCATGCGCCAACATCCTACATTGACGCCCTTCGCGCTTTCCTCACTTTGTGCACCGTCCTCACCGTGTGCAAGTGCCGCACTGGCTCAAAGAACGAAAGCAACTTTCCTGGCCACGTGACTTGCGTTGCAACACGGATGGGAATCGCGAGGTCTGACTGCTACCTCGCAATGGCCGATGTCACACTTTGCCGAACGAGCGATTCTTCAGCCGTCAGCGGTCGCGCGCGGCCGGTGATTGCTCTGGCTTGGCGCTGCGACGGCGGACGCCTAGCGGGTAATCGGCTTTGCAGCGAATTCGCAAAGTCTGACATCGGCCAAGTGGGAGTCAGAACATGGTAGGAATGCTTTCTCAAAGCGGCTTCTTCACCGAAACGGGCGTGCCGCAATAAAATCAATTTCTCGCTTGGCTTATCCCTCCTTTGCCACCCTTGAAAAAAAGTGGGCAGAGGTTGTGGAGGAGGGGAAGTCAAGTGAGAACGTAATTTTGATAAACACCTGGTCATCTGCCCCTCACTGCAATACGTTGTTGGATTTTGATTAGGCTTCTCTTCCCCCTTTCGCTAATAAGAAGATGAATTCCGTCGCTCATTACTGATACATAACTGCTTACCTATTGCACACTTGTCGCACCGCTGGTCGCTCGGAAGTACAGTTTCCGTCCTCGACGGTGATTCGTCGGCCATTCGCGAAGATCTGTGTAGAATAAAATTCTTCCGTAAAATAAATAAGATTGATAGAATGCAATATTTACAGTCCCGAAGGCGGTGATTACGGTGATTGGAGGGCGTTCCGGTTTTGATGACGTCACTCAATGTCATTGGTGGAAAGTCGTAAAGAGGCGGTCTCAACGACATGCTCGGCGCGCTGAGGAGTATAACCCATCAATGACGTCATCAAAACCGCACCGCCCTTGAGCCATCGTGATTACTGCCATCAACCTTTTTAGAACCTCCATGGATAAAAAATAGATGCCAATTGGTGTAATTATCGCCTGTCCCCATTGCAGAGGCCCATCATTTAGAAAGGGCTTATGAACTCGTGGAACCGTAATTTGCGTACTGGAATTGGAGTCCAAATCAAGAGTGGTTTCGAGTTCAAAGAAATAACTGGTTTCCAGCGCGTGGTGTTTTCAAGGAAGCGGAACGATCGGGAATTGGAAAATGCGATTTTGAAGGAGTACGGATGGGAAGGGAACGTTTCCAGTTTACTTCGATAAAAAATAGACGTCGAATGGCCGATGCGATGTGAGGGTGCGTGGCACCAGAAGGATGAGCTGTGACCAAATCGCTGGGCGATCCTTACAGATCCCGAAATTTCTCTTTGTCGACGACGATCCTCAAACATAGCATCCCACAAATCCCAAGCGCAGATGAGAAGATCTCTGAGATAATCTGGATACTTGCAGCTAATGAGCTGCTGTATTGAGGCTTAACACCAGGTGAAGACATTCAAATGTACACTCCTCAATTCAGCAGGTGTGATCCCTGCACTCGAAAATGGGGCAGGGGTGCGAAGTGGACCATCAGTAACGAAAAAAGGAAAAAAATCCATCGAAAGTGTCAGAGAAAAGGGTTTACTCATTTTTAGAATGGGCGCTGTGTTAAGACTGGGAGAGACTAAGCGCGGTGGAGAGAGGATAGGCGAGATACTACAATGGAAGAGAGGGCGCAGATACCCGCATGTTGCGCATGAGCGAAGATGGAGGCGGACCAACGCTCATAGAATGGAATTCTTCCAAACTAGAAAAGCGAAACACCTACGACTCCAGTGGAGCTCTATATTACCCACCAAAGGGATTGATTCATCAAATCCATTGTACTGTGCCTTTAAGCTATCTGGGTACTACGCCTATATTACTACAGGTCTGATCTGTTCACGCAGAAATAAAGTAAGATTGCATCCTCCCCCAGCATATTCTCAGAAGCCCCAAAGTGCCAACATGACTTGCTTCTCGACTCGTTCACAAAGACTGAGCTTAATGGATGGCCATCGGAAGCGGGCAGCGATGAACTTACCGCAATAAATTTTGAGAACGTGCCGTGGCACATCTCAGGAATGAAAACCTCACCAACTGAAGGTTTTCTTTTGATCAACTTTGAGTGCAACGATGCACCCCACGCAATGTGAACTGGGCGGAGGTGCTCGAATCTTCTACCACATAGTTTTTCAGGTAGCAGTCAAATGATGACCTCAGTAAGGTGTACTGTTGATAAACGCGGAAATCTCCCACGCGGCTCAACCGATGGAGCTTGCAAGAAGCTCTCAAAGCCGACAAGGAACTTTGCTACAAATCAGCCATTTCTGACTACGAGTTTGTGGCCTCAAGAGAGGGGCACCAGGGCGTCGCGTGGGGTTCGCACCTAAAGCTCACACCTCCTCCCCCAAATTTCGTTTGCCAATAGTTCAGATTTTCTTCTAAATTCGATTGCAGAGGCAAATAATTCCAGCCTTACCTGATGGCAGTACACTACGCGATACTGCTCGCCCTTATCACCGCAAGTTTGAGAACACGGTTCCCACTCGCCTTCGAACCATTCAGCTTCGCAGTCTACAGTTTCGCATGGCTTCTCGAACTGAAATGAAATAATTTTTATAATGACAAGCTGGAGCCATCACCAATTATTGTCTTGGTGCAATCGAAGACATCGTGCTTAGAACGTTTCTTGTCTTCCGCTTCGATATAAGTGTGTGCTAATGTGGCCACTGTGACGCAAACAGGCGAAGATCGGCGCATTACATATATGTATACGACAATGTCCAGAGAGAAATATCGCATAAGACACGCCCATCTCACCGGGATGGCTCCTGATAGAATTGACGAGGTCAAAAAAGGACTTGAATGAGTGTGAAGTCACTTGCCATCCGGCGGCCAAGAAAATTCTGCCACCACAAATACACACCAAGTGACGACGGTATTCAAGTAAATCTGATAACTGCTAATTTATAGTGATAGATGTTATTTAATTAATGGTCTTTGTGCGAGACAACTGATAGAATACAATGCAGCGCGTATTCATATCATTTTGTACCATTATCATCGCGGAAAAACTATTACATTTTTGTGGGACTTGTCGGTCACTTGTGGTGTGTAGAACTGCAGTGGACACGTAGTGAAAGCGACAACGAAAACGTCTTGGGCGCGGCCATGTGCAAGCCTTCAGAACGTTCATGTGTGCTAGTCTCTCAACTCCGAAATTTGTGATAGTTTGGCGGCGGCAATTCAAATCTCTGACATCTACTCAGTTGCTTAGGCGAGGCGCAATGTGGTCGTGGGTGAGGGGGGAAGGCCGTTTCTTTTATCGAAAGCAACTGGAGCTACGCAGCTCGGTTTCCTCTTTTCCTCAAGCTTAGTACCAAAACTGGAAGTTGTTGTGAATGTGACGCAATGTTACAGGCTGCCCTCCCCCTGGAGCCACACTGAGCCAGTGCTTATTGTCAAAACCAACGAAATATTTTGCTCCTTTTCTTTTACTCATGTGTTCTTTTATAAGACCATATCTTAGTGACTTTAACAGATGATGTGAAGAGTGTTCTGCAGACCTCTGGTTTCGTTGAGTTGGCATCATCGCAAAGTTGATCATCAACTCGAGCTTGCGTCTTTGTTTCAATGCAATACGGTGTCCTTGTTTGTTGACCTGAAAATTGTTGTTTCTTTTGAAAATTTTTTTGTTGAAATTTCTTCCCGGTTTCTAAAACACCTTATCGTCACAGGTCTCTCCCTTTTAACTACAAACACGCCCCTAATCTTTCACCAACGACCCCTCCATCACGCCCTCATTACGAAAGATTCCACGATACGGTTGAAGGTCGAAGTAGGAGAAACTTACGTAGTGGCGATTCACAGCGAAGCGAAGGATATGCCCAGGACGACCTAGCATGACCTTTCGCGCGCTATCGGCGCGGCACGCCCACCGACTGGCTAACCACTCGCCGCAGGTCTCTAGCCGTTTAGCAGAGAGAGCGTTAGCGTTGAAGAGGGCAGCACGATGAGAGTCGCATCAAATCAACGGGCAAGGAAGGGGTCCCATTTCTCGGGTTCTGGGCCGTTTCTCATGGTTTTTCTTCATCCCGGCACCACTGATCAATTCTACCTCAATTCTAGTGGACTGCCTTCTTATCGTAAAGCCCACCTTCAAACCTAAAATGCGACTCCCTATTCAAGAATTGCAAATACGACCCCTCCCCGTCCGGGTTCCAGAACAAACGGTTGACCCACTCGAGCGTAAACGCGCGCATAACAGGAAATCTATCGCTCGGAAAATGCCTCAATACTCGAACCAAGATGTCCATCATGCTGGATTAAGAATGGTTATTTCTTGCCGTCATAAATTCACTGCACAAATCGACAAGAACGACCATACCGTTCACATGAAGTCTGTTGACTGCTCGAATCTCTACGTACTTTTTTTATTGTTACCATAAAAATGTACCTTTTCCACAAGTGACAGAACATGCCGACCATTCTCCAGGCTTGTACATGTAGTCAACCTCATCAACAATTGGGACGGAAAACTCGTACTTGACCGACACGTCTCTGTTTCCTTTACGGATCAGCACAGACACGACGACTTCCTGAAAAGGAACTGTTGATTTTTGCCTATAGTCAACTGGCCTATTCACTAGTGGCTCCCTTTTATAGTTGCACAACAAGGAGTGTCAGTTAAAATCAGCAGGGAAATGCAATATTTTCGTAAAAAATTGGCTTCAACGGGCTTCAATGAAGAAGTACTCTTGCTCTGGGGAGAATAGCTCACCTCCTCCAGCGGTCCCTTCGCAGTGATTTTCTCCGGTTTTCCGTCATCGTATTCGAAATGGACACCGTTTAGTTCGACATCCCTTTCCACTTGAATCATAGAGTTCCCGTTCAAGAAATAGTGGTCCGACGAGTTCTTCATAGCTGAAACGCTTTTTACATTTTCGAGAAAATAAGTTTCACGTGATACTGATGATTTTTTGGTTCTCTGATTAAAAACTCATAAATGGAACAAACCTAGGTTGTTCGAGCTTGGGCGGGCCTCTTCTATTCTGATGGCTGTGGCTCCTACCGGAATTCGCATGACATCGTGATATCCGGGCGCTGACATCGTGGTATCCAGGCGAGAGATTCGCTCATCGAAAGACCCTTCGATTGTCTTTGCATTTGGAGCCGTCCCCATCACACACACCGCATTTGTCCAGTTTCAGAGCTAAAGTTCAGAGCTAATATCATGTAACAAAATATGTAACAAATAATCAAAAATTGTAGTGCATCACACCCTTATTCGAAAAGGTTGAAGAGGACAAAGCTCCCCGCGTCGATCAGTCCCTCTTTGGGATGCGCCGCGCATTCTAGATCCAGTCAGGGAAGAAGCATTTTAAGTATAATTAGGCCTAGACAACGACTTCAGAGGACAGCTGAACGGGGGGTGTGTTTATCCTAGCAGATCAGTTCTGTTGCAAATGAATTAACTCCGAGAGGGTTTGGTAGCTTGCCACGCGGATTTGCACGATTTGGTTTTTCCGGACTTGCGTTACCCTCTTAGCGTGCCACTGTCACCTCCATATATAGTCGTAATTATTTTTAGCAATTTTTTGTTACGGCTCTTTTTGACATGCATATAACTGTTACAAGAACGACTAGTATACTTGATCTCTACCCAACTATCTAAAGTGAATGTGTAGAAAGTACCAGACAAAGTACCAGACAGCGCGCAGCATAAACTATGTAGTTGTGTCTAATTTCTCGTAACAACTTAAAGATATGGGCAATAAGTGGTGCAGTGGCAAGTGCTCGGTTTACCACGCACACGGTTCGGGGATCATTCCTGGACAGTGAGCCGCCTAAGCCAATCAAGCGCTCCATCCTTTCTAATAGGCATTGGTACCAGACTTGTCTGATAGGAAAAAAGGCTAACCCATAAGTCATTACATGCTGGATCGCATTCAAAACATCCACAATTCTGAATGAAAGCAGCATGCGTGGCGCATCCCTAGAAGGGATTAGTCGACGCCGAACGCCTAAGGCTTTTTCGCTTAACAAGAACCGTACCTGATCCAAGTTTTCCATCGCATCCAAGAGGCAAGCAGACACCGTCGACACAGATATCTTCGCCTTTTGAATCGCATTTGGTTCCGTCAATGACGGTGTCATCCCATTTATAGTAGAAATTGGCGTTTTCGGGTTTACACAAAAGCTCGCACCTGAAATAATCCGCGTTTCAGTTTCTTACACCTAGTTCCTGGACTGACAAATCATAGTTGCAGTATACAATAGGGACCGTATCTAATCTAGAATTGAGGCAAGTATTTGACACTGTGCCGGTGATCCGTCCGCCAGACGCTGACACCAGAAGGGCACCAGACATCTGACAAGACCACTCCCGGTAACTACACTACGAAGAGGATGACGTCATAATCCGATAAGTATGACATAACGGTAACCCCTAGAAGATCTCCTACGACCGTCAGCAAAGACTCACGAAAGCAGTGGGTGAAGGACTCAGGTGTATTGTTCCGAAAGACTCACTTGTTTTTGCCCTTATACGGTATCCACTTGTGGTATTGTCCGTCGATTGGGTCGTCGTTGTGAGCCGCGCATTGTTCCGCTCGGAAGTCGGTGCCTTCTGGACATGGATCCAAGTTGCACGAAACGTACCGAACCGACGGCCCCGTGCAGTCACCCCTGGAAAATTTCTAGCAGTAGATAATTTTTTCGAAGGTTACGGTGTCATCTGTGCACCGAATTGTTTATTTTCAGATGGCCTGAATGGCTTTGTTTGTGAGTTGGCTTTGTGTTATTTGTGACGGTCTTTCGATTGAGGTTAGCATCTTTAACAGATGTGCATCCATCTGCAAATGTTGTTGATCGCTCAACGATATAGCCACTCATCATTGTCCATAAACACCAGCAGTGATGTTTACAATTCGCACAAACTCGCAAGCCCCGTATAACAACAGCTCCACCGAATTCGCTAAGATCATCAATCGAAACACCGCAAAAAATCATCGATCTGATCTGAGTCAAAGAAAGAACTATACAGGTTTCCCGGCCGACTTAACTCTCTCAAGAAAAGGCGATCACCAACATTTGAACAAGTTTCCAAAATCTTTTCTCAAACAAATGAATGCAAGCGAACTCGCAAATTTTTTCATGCGTGGATCGTGTTGAAATAGCATTAGTGTGCTGAGCCTGAGTACTCAGACTGCAATGCACACCATCTCACTCCATCCATCAATTAACCCATTCGTGACAATGGCAGCCACCGGTGACTGCCAAAGACCTCACTCGGGACCGTGGTATTGTATGGAACCGGCGGCTTGCCGAGTTTCAAATGGAATTTGGAAAGTTTTCTTCCTGAAAAGAATCTTCATACCCAGCCCTGGGCAGGGGAAATCTCCATCCACTCAAATTTTATTGAAGAAAAATCTCCTGACTCCTGCTATTGCGCAATCCGCGCGGTCGCGAATGGGTTAAAATACCAATTTTAAAGTTTTCACCGCACTGGACATATCCTAGTCTCTTCCCTTGGCCTGAGTTTTTAGAATTGTTGCAAATATGCTAGGCAGAGGTGGCCAAGAGACACTCCGCATGGAATTATTCCTGTGGTTATAGGTCAAAAAGGAGAAGCAGACTGAGATTTCTTAGCGAAATGCGGTTTTCGTTCCGATTCTCTCAAGAAGGCTACTGAAGAGTTTCGTGGTCGAATACAATGTCTTGTTGTCCTGAAGGTGAAAATACCAGTTAGAATTCAATAAAGTTCGATGACTTCAGCGTTAAAAGTCGAGGGAAATAAGTGTCGCTTTTTTGGCCACCCCTCCCCCCTCCCTCCTAGGTAGTTGTTCGGACGATAACAAATTAAGGGCTCGGGTTTTTTTTTCGTGATGAAACGACTTCGGCTAAGGCATCCACACTGCTACATTGCTCTGGTCAACTTCTTAAGATCTGCAAGACGACCCCTCGAAATTCTGATTAGAGTAGCTGTCGGAATGCGTCATGTGTTCAAGCTCCGTTCAATATTGGATCACTCGGAATGCAGTTGCATTTAGAGAGTATTGAACAGTAAACGAGCTACCCAGCTCTAAGGAGCCACAAATACGGCGCTTTTTTGAAAATCATAATGTCATTGAAGTAAGCAAACCAGCCCTTTTGGCGTTTCTGCTGGGGCCGTATGCTGAATGTTGGGGAGGGGATGGGGTCCCCGACGGTCGACGGACTACTTCAACTCGGTCCTTAAAACCGCCTCAATTTGATGCTTACCTCAGGACTAAGCCTTAAAGAGAGGACGGACCTGCGACAGAGTACTAAGTGGGGAGAGGACGGACATACGCTCTCTCGCAGGCCCGTCTCAAAGGAGAGACGGGAAGCGCCATTTCCGTTAAATTTTGATCAAACAGGATGGCTACCGTAAAATCACAAAAAGATGGACACTCATAGCCAGAAGCGCTTCGGGGGGGGGGGGGGGGGACAAAGTTTCTGATCGGTGCCTAGACCTCTCTATTCAACGCAATGTCTGCCTTCCTAAAAACTTCGAAAACTCCACTTCCTGGAACAATCACGATGATGTTCGTCAGAGGCACTAGGCAGTGTAAACGATGTTATGAAGTCTGGGAAAAAGCGTAAGAGGTCATTACCGCATCGCCCCTACAAGAAATGAATTTATTGACCAATATTTATTTGTTTGTTTAAGTGAACGCTTTTTCTGTGCCGTTGGATAAATAAATCACACAGAAATGCTTACGGGCATTGTCGCTTCTCGGTTTGAACACCAGCCTCCACACGTTCGCGAACACTGCTCTGGCACCCACGGTCCCCAGGGCCCGGATTCAGTTTGTCCAGTCTTGTCGAGGCTTACAGACGAATCGCCGTCAACGTAGACGCTGTAATAAGCTCTTGAAAGGTTGAGAAATTGAGAATTCAGCGACCACGAGAGCCACTAGAAACCTCTAAATGAATCAAAAAGTCCGCACTGACCTGATACGCTTGCCGCTTAGCTCTGGCACCGGCCGGGCTCGTTTCTTGTGGTGATAATGGATGTAAGTAAGGCAGAGAAGGCTGTAAATAGAATGTAAGATTTGCTCATGGGTACCCCTTTGT
>MU871221.1:9497-24191 GCA_036418205.1 Ostertagia ostertagi
AAGCAAATTTTCAATGGGAACCGAAACGCCGTCATCTGCTGCGACATCGCGAAATGTATATTGTGATGGTGTTCAACTGTCCTTTTATTGTTATGTTATTTATATAACTTCAGCGTGTCTTGACAGCTACAACGAGTAATCAAGTGGCAAGTTCTTCACGACAACCACGCTCACGTCAACCGGAGCCAGGGACACCAACATCCGGGCCAGGGTTCTTCAACCCTAAATATCACAGGAGGTAAGCGGAAGAAGAGCGATTTTTCCTTGAAATTCTCCTCTCCAATCTTGCCTTCAGATCAAAATCAGCTCCAAGAGTCCTCGATCATCAACCGACGCACCGTGTTCCAACAGGAGGAATCCTTCGCGTGAAAATGCCAAGCAATGCCAAACATGTCACGAAACCTGAGGTAAGGCTCTTCACTTTGACAAAAAGTCTGCTAGCTGAACTTCTTCATATAGACAGTGAACATGCATGTAAACCAGTTAAGAATCTAGTCTTTTTCTTTTTTTAAAAATATTCTATGTCAACCAACACCTATCAGGCTCACCAACTTCAAAAATCCAGCGACTACATCTTAACACATCAAGAGGTTGATCAAGAAGGAAATATCAGTACAAGCGTTGTGAAGGTTTCCTTTTGATTCCTGATTTGATTTTTGATTTTTTATTGTTTTTCTATCTCCGGAATTTCTCATTCTTTGCACGACCTACCCACTGGCTTAACCCCACGCTTATTCAAAGAATGTTGGGCAAGTAGCGTCGATACACTATCAAACACCGTCACTAAATCCATCACTAACTTCACTATGCATGCTTTGCACTTTTAGAATAATCTTCGTATTCACATGGAAGCACTAAAATCTCCGGAACCACCTTCACTTGACAATACGAACGCGGAAACGTTCTCAAGTATCGATTCGGAAGTCGTCTATGAATTATGAACACATTTTTTATATTTTCGCACTCCTGCACTATGCGTATGTGTTAACAGTTTTTGAAGGTGAGTGATTTTGAATCCAGTGCTCTGAGAGCTCGATCAGGGGTCGGAAGGAGTGAAAAAGGGCATGTGACGACGAACAATCGTTTAGTTGGCGCTATGCTTTCCGTGTGTTTAGAAACAGGTGTTTGATTCACGGTTTTTGTTCTCGCAAGTTAGTCCAATCCCAGAAAAGCAACAAGTGAGATAGAGATGCTTTGGTTGTGGTTGAGCAAACAGAAACACTGGATTTTCCCTTAACCCACCACTTTTGTGCTTTGAATATCGGTTCAGTTTCTGATCTGATAATTCCTACCACTACTCTACGTTTTTTAAGGGTGAATGCATTCCAACCGCTGGAGGAGGAACTGCTGTATTGTTTAACGATGTTGAACAGGTCTCACACAAAAGCCCCGGTCGTACTCTTCGCACCCCACGTCGTGGGAACACTTGAATCTTTGGTTAATCAAATAGTCCGTCATACATTAATAACAACACCTTACTCTGTTGTATTTGGTTCGCCTAAACGAGAGTGATGTTCAGATATCAAGCCATTATTTATACCTGTTTTGTCTAGATTTGTTAAAAGTACTTAGAGGGTTTTCGCGTAGTCAGTTGGTGATGTAAATAGCTGAAGTATGTGGCCAACGCTTAATATGTAGTGTTTTGATACTACAATTATTGTTCTTATCGTACTCCACTGCCAACCTATGCCACTGTTCTGTTAATTGTAGTACGCTTTACTGATCACTAATAGTTGTTTCTAAAATTATGCTAACGATGTATGCCATTATCTTTCGCAATTATTACTCGGCAATAAAGGGTATTGTTATGTGATGATTTGTCGTGCTTTGCGAAATATCTGTTGAAGTCGGATGTTTATACAGGAATAAGAAAAACTGATATTGCAAGAACTCACGCAGGCTGTAAAGAAGTAAGATAACAAGTCATTAATGAAAAACAAAACGGATGGCGTTGTTCGTTGTGGAATTGTTTACCGAGCTCTGATTTTACGAAGCGCGCTCTAACGAGAATTCAATGCCTCATGGGGAATCGTGAATTGCTTCCCAGATTTTTGTTGTTGTTTCTGAACATATGTCTGTAGCCAGTAATAGTTGATCATTTATTGAAGTGTGATCGTTTAGTAACGTTTCTTTCAAATATTCGTCAGTGATAGAAGCTTTTTTCCTTCCTGTTTCCCGCTTAAATAATATAGATACTTAGTAGATAAGCATAGGAGGTATTCATGTTAGATTCTCATGGCTATGGAAAGTTAATATCTGGATTAGGCGTGTTCAGATCCAAGAGTGTATCTTATCAGCTGTATGTCCTGGCCTGGTCCAAGTGATCCCAGTGACTGTCAATTACACAATGGCACAACAAGAAACTTTGGTTTGACAGTACCAAATGGACATCCCAAGAAGAATAAGACTGCGGAACGATTAAAGGTTTGTTCTCATGAATGTTCAGCTTCCTAAAAAAAGCTCTGCCTTTTTCGTGATATGTCTGCGCGACCTTTTTAAGAACAGCTTTCAAAACTTGCGGGGATGTAAAATATACAGATTCGTTTCTTTGGTTACAGAATTTATCACTCACTAGGGGTTTTGAGCAATTTTGACTGATAAGGGAAAGATTTTTTCTCTCACGATCTGCTCTGAAATTTCCAGTTGAAGAAGTTTGCTAGTTCGTAAAATTCCAGATTTTTCGACAATGGCTAGCTGACACGGACGAGGATGAAAGAAAATTGTTAATTAGGGAATTATTGGTCAGTAGATTTTTTTGTGATGCGTTTTTGGAAGTGTTTTCATTAAACAAATCTTGCAGAACGATTGCGATTTACCCAACTTGGAATATATTAGCATGTTAATATCGCGACTACGTGTTGCAAGATCTCGTCCGACAACGAATGGAAGTAAAGATCCATTAACACTTCTCCCATCACATATTGTACTACGTATTATGGCCTATCTAGATCCAGGTTCTTTTTTTATCAACCTCATCAGATTCTTCATTTCTTTTGTTATATTTTCAAAAAATTCATCTCTATGGCGTCCCTCTCATCCTCTTCTAGATCACTTTACGCTTCCAAATTTTTAGTTTCTCTCTGCCGAAGTTCTCGTGTATCCCGTTACTGGCGCCTTGTTTGTTCTGAACCAATGCTATGGCGGACACTCTGTCAACTACCGCGTGAATTTCGACTCTGTTCTGCGGAAGCAGAATCATCTCAATTACGAAGCCATACATCTGAATGTGGTACAGTTCGATGGAAAGAAGCGTTTTCCGAAAGATACAGGCTTTGGAGAAATTGGCATGCAGGGCGGTAAGTTTGCTCACTTTACTTTTTCTACTTATTCCTATTCAATGCCTAGATCTGAAATAAAGAAATGCGCCCCTTTCCGATGCTTTTTTCATTTTGGCTTTAGCGCATGACCAAGACCTGAAGCTCAACATCAAATATTTTATCCGAATATTTCTCGAAGGTAGTTGTGACTTTCAGCTGTGTAGTACGCACGTTTACGGGTCACACTCAAGGCATCACATGTGTTCAATTTGATGATGATCGAATCGTTAGTGGTTCGTCTGACACCACTATACGCATCTGGGACTTGAGAGGATCAAGCGATGTTGGAAGTAAGTTATTCTCGTATGTGTTGCGTTCCGAATCTTCTTGTTCAATAGAAAGGAAATTCAATATTGATCTGGATTGCAGACCTTGGAACAATGGCACTGAATGGTCATTCGGCTACTGTTCGCTGTTTGGACTTGAATGGAAACGTCTTGGTGTCTGGTTCCAATGATTTTTCGATTAAAGTATGGAATGTTGATGTCAACCCGAGATGGTCTTCTATTGGATGTCGTATGACGATGCTCGGCCATTCGAATTATGTTCGGTGCCTGCAGGTATGGCGGCTCTTCTTCAGTCAATACTGTCCTCATGTTTTCAACTTTCAGATGGATCATGAGCATTTAATTAGTGGATCGTATGATATGCATTTAAAGCTATGGTCACTGAATACTGGAGCGTGTGTGCGAACACTTGTGTAAGTTACCTGACTAGCCATTTTTAATTTGCATCACAATCCACGTTAGTTCAATGGATTTCTCACATTTTTGTTTCAAACGAAGTATTTGCCTCTGGACCGGTGTGAGCGGCACTTAAAGTTCTTTGGGAAGAAAGCCGTATCCGATTTTCTCCTAGATTGTTTCGCAGAACCCCTTGCTCTCCGATAATATGAAGTTGATTTAAGATGTTTTCTTTCTCCTTTCTTTTTTAGTACTTGATTTGTTAAACTATTTTCCGGATATCATCCAGTAAGGAGGTAGCATGTGTTGTTACGGTTCATATCGCATGAAACTTGGAATATTCGGTTTTTCGCAAAGGGAAAGCTCCAGGGTAGGTGTAGAAGCGAAAACGCAAGTGTTCACATTTTTGGGGATAGGGATTCTTCCTGGTACAAAAGTCGTAATTTCTGTAGATGGCAGCAACTATCGCAGTACATGCCTCCCTTACTGTATGATACCCCATTTTTGTTTCCCACTTTCCTACGATACTCAGTTCATATGCTTTCTATTGATTCACTTGCCCATTTTTCTCGAGCGTAGTTCATTAGTCATGAAGTAAATGTATCCTCTAATTATTTTATGGCGCTGGTTTAGTGGACACAACGATTCGGTATTATGCGTGCAGTACCGCGATCGAGACTCATTGGCTGTGTCTGGATCTGCAGACAATTCCATCAAATGTTGGGACACAAGGACGGGCAGGCCGGAAATGACAATACATAATGCACATGATAACGCGGTGCGCGCTTCGAAGGCCTCTTATGATGGTTTAGTTTTGACTTTCGAGGTCCACTAGTTACAGGTCACGTGTGTTCGTTTCGATGATCATCGCATCGTTTCTGGTAGTGTCGACAGGATGATAAAAATGTGGGATGTACGAACAGGGAAGTGAGTCCTAACATAGTTTACGCTCATCTCACCAGTTTCACTTGATCAAAACGTGACATTATGAACACTCTTCTTCCATCGACGCATTACCGCTTATGTAGAGGTCATTTTTTAGGTGCATGCATACTATCGATTGGAAATTGGCTGAGGGTCACACTGGGGTAGTCCGCTGCCTTCAAGTGGACACATGGAGGATTGTAAGCGCAGCAGATGACAGAACAATCAAGGTATTTCTTATTTTCAGAAATTCCAACTTTAGTCAACGTGTAGACATTCATGGTGTGTTCCTATCGTTTTAAATTTTAATAATATTCCAATGAGAATTTCACGACTCCTTCATGATACTCTAGTTGCTTCGCAATTTCTCATTGGAATAAAAATAACTTCTCTTTTAAAAAACAATTAGTGTGCTAACCTTAGTGACAACTTTGGAATCTCATAATTTCCAATTCATTCTGGTAGTGTCAAAGAGCAACTTCGCTGTTCTTTTCGCATCCCTAGTTGGTCCATTTTGACAGATTCTCGAATCCAAAATGGCGTAACCGTTAACTCAGGATGCGCTAATTTTCTCAGTCTATTGCTTGGTGACCGAATAATTGGTAATATCCCTAAATGTACACTGTCTTAAGGTTAGTGAATATACTCTCTGTTCATCATAGCTCATGCCTGGTAAGGCCTGACCATTCCCATTTGTTTTGAACGCTTTGTGAAAGATGTGTGGGTTATTAGCGATGCGTGCATAGATGCGCTCAAGCTTGTAAGGTGTCGATGGCGCTATCAAGCAAAACTTTCAGTGGCTCTGATCCTAGTACGTTGCGCTATTACGGCCCACAGCTTCTGTGTGCCGTGTATCCACTACGCGTACGTAGTTGCGCAAAATCCTATTTCTCGTCAGTTTTTAGTGCTGCACACATATATTTCACAATTCTAAGAACAACATATGATTATGGGATACCATCAATTGAAAAATGATTCATAATTTGAGGTCGTATGCAAAAATTGCGTTCACATCAGGCATCCATATACCAGATAGAGCATTTTTCGGTTTTTTTTTGCCGAGATTTGATACAAGAATACTTGTCACACTGAATCAAAAAGATCGCTCCTCTGTACAAGCAACCATTCAAAAATTCAATTTTAAAGAAAATTGTTGATTCACTCCCCTAACTTATTATCTGGAGCCTTCTTGTTATGCAAATAAAAAAGTGAGAAGTGTAAAAAATTCCACTAATATATTTGTTGCCAAACAATTTGCCAAATCTATAGCTATAGATTTGGTCTACTGGACATGTCACAATGTGCTGCCATTTCTGAGGTTTTTTTTTGATACAGTTACCTCATTCCTTTTGAGTTTCTGTCTGGCTTCTGTACAGTGGAGCGATCTCTAAATAGAGCTCTGCCATTATTATGCTGCTTTCTTAATGTTTGACGTATAGGTATGGAATGTTGATTCCCTTCAACGCCTTTGCACTCTGCACAGCCACGAAGACGGCGTCACTTGTGTTCAGTTCAGCGATCGACAGATAGTATCCGGTTCGTACGACAAGACAGTGAAGTTATGGGATTTCAGTCGTTGTTGATGTGGCATTGTTTCTTTCTCATGTTTTCTGTAAATATGCTGAAACATTGTTGTTGTATTATAACTGCTTAGCTGCTATGTTTCTTTCAAAGTAACGATCATTGTTTACGAGGTGAACTATTCTTGTCGATTTGCTTTGTCTATCCGATCCCAGTTGGAGTCCATGTATTATCGCGACCTGTTCCTGTCAGCAGTATAGACCAGTAATCGTTTTTCATTGGCATTTTGAAGCTTATTTTTGTTGAACTCATTTTGTACTTCTTTGTTACAAGGAGTTAAGTGCTGTGCAGACTGTGATAAGCATGTATGTATATGTAATTTAGAATTATTCTTTTTCTCTTCAATTCCAGTTTTTCACTTGGTAGTACTTTGCCAGATTTACGTTAATCTTGGTGATGTCGTTAAATTAGGCGAATCCCGAGATAGTCACCAACAGTTGTAGTCTACATATATGCGGGCTTTTCCTTAACAAGCGCTTATAAAACATTTATAATCTGAGAAAATTGTTAATGTGTGCGTGGTCGATTCCTTGACTGAATAGTTACTTGAATGTCTGGCAAGAGCGGTCCATTACAATGCTCATATCTAATATTGACCACTTTCTAGATTCAGTACATCTTCTTGGAATAAGCACTAGGTTAATTGTGGTTTTCTTCAACATTTGTATTCTGAGAGAGTTGCTTATTAGTATGCTCATTTTATAACCACAAAGTTCGAGTTTAAGTTGGCTTAGGCAGGATTTCATATGAGAAGGGAAGATCTCTCGACGTTGTTGTCAAACCTGACGCCGTAGAATATGAAATTCGAAGCAATATTTTGCAAAACCTCTCTGTTCCTTGTAAAGCATGAGCACTGTGCAAGCTATATTATCGAGCATGCTGTGAATACAAAGTCGCAGCAGTGGTTTACATGCCTTAGCTTTTGCTGAGAGGCGCATCGAAAGGTTTTAAGAGTGTATTTTTTACTGCTGATTCCCTCCCCTATGAAGTAGCTGATATACCGCGTGATCATAGTGTTTCTGTTTCATATCCAGGGCAAGTGACGACGCAGCAAAGAGGAGAGGCAGTTACTCGAACTCGACGCGAAGAAACTGGGGATGCTGAGAGATTGGCGCAGAGTGACGATGAAAATCCACAGAGCGGTGAAGAATCTGACGGAACGCCATCGGAATCAGATCAGAAGTACGAAATGCCATGTAAATTGGCGATGTATGATTTCAATCAGTGTGATCCGAAGCGATGCTCTGGAAGGAAGTTGTTACGAGCTGGACTGATCAACGAAGTGAGTACAGAATTCGCTTGTAATGATGGAGCCATTTTATTGATTGTGCGAAGTTGCGCGAATTTTTCAAAAAAAAAGCAATACGGAGGGGAGGTAGTGTGGCAAGTGAAGGCTGCTTCCCTTAGTCAACTAAGTCAAATTCGCGGTCAGAATTTGCGCGAGATGTTAGCCCTTCACCTGTCCAGAGTCATTTGTTTGGTTGCGGCAGCCATTGTATAGTTCAGATCACGTATAGTCTTTCCAGTATTGGCACAGCTGTTCTCTACCAGGGCTTATATATGGTTTCAGCACGTTTGCCTAGTGAAATTAATTCTAGGTTCGCCTCGGTAGTCGATTTCCTTGACTTGTATTGAGTCCTACAGGTAAGACAACGTTAGCCCCATCTGATCGTGATTTCATAGATAATTACGGATTGGGAGTCGTTGACTGCTCATGGAAAGAAGTTGAACGAACACCACTACATAAGGTACGCAGGCATTTGTGTGTCAAAACACTTGCCGTTGTATAGATTTCCAGTTGTGTTCAGTTCATGTTGATCTACATATAGGTCAAGGCTCCTGAGCATCGACTTCTACCTTACTTGGTTGCGGCTAATTCGGTGAACTATGGACGCCCGCCTTATTGCGCGAGGCCTGGGCTGCAGGTTTGCATGGAGAGTTTATAATACAACGACGTAAATGTTTTCAAGGTCTATACATCATTGGTCATGTTCGAGCTGCTGATGAGTTGATGAAGCAGTTCACGTGGGGACCACACTTCATTGATCTAAATCGTGAACTGCTCGACATCTATGCAAGTTGCAGCACACCTGAAGAAGTTATCCAAAAACAAACTGATTATCTAAAGCGTCTGGAAAAAGAGGCTGAAGAGAGCCGAAGTAGAGGCGTTGATTTACCTCCAAGCGATAGCGAGTCGGAGGAAGAAGAGGGTGGTAGCTAGCAGTAACAAAGGATTCTTTTTATTGTTAGCTCACTTTCTGTTCTTATCAGATTAACCTTCGAAAGAATTCGAGAACAGCTCTCTAAGGCTGTTTGATTTCTGAGATCGACGAGCGGCAGTCTCCCTTATTCTCCACTAGTCGATCTTGCTCGCACATTTTTGGCTTTGATGTGGTTTTTCTTCTTCTTGTTTCGTTGCGATGTACTCCAGACTTGTAGAAGGTTCATCAGTGAGGCGACTTTCCATAACTTCTGTTGATTAGCGTTTTTGGCAATGAGGCGTTCTTCTCTGTGTATTTCAATTCGTTTCCTTATGAAGTGTACTAACGCCTTCGCTGGTCATTGTTTTCATATTTTGTTATTGTTGTTCTTATAAATGAAGTATTCAGATAATGGATTGGGAGGGCCAATTTGAAGCTGGTTTCGAGTACGAAATACAAACAGAAGGTATGCGTCAGGGAGCTGAGGCTCGAGTCTATATCTGCACTTATCTCGCCGCGTCAATACATGAAGACGGGGTTTTGTTTGATTCTGAAGGTCGTTGCGATATTGGTGAATTATTCATAGTGAATTTCAGCTTTGTTAAGAAGTACCGCCACCCAGAGCTTGATCGGAGATTAAACAAAATCAGAATGCGAAATGAGCTCAAGGGACTCGTAAAAGCGCAGGAGGTTAGGAAAGCTTCAAATGCATTTCCAAAGCAGTTGAAACCATCTAGGTCACCTGTTTTCCAACTTCTGTTTTTGAATTTTTCAATTTTTTTTCATGGTGTGAGGTTAGTGGAATATCCAATTCGGGGCTTTTGGTACCCACTGCTTCTTTACAAGTCGTGTCTGGTTTGAATAGCTACTGAAACATGCAGTCGCTCCCGTTGGATGGATATCCTTTGGTTGTGATGCATGAAAGGGTTGATCGTCCGATCTCTGTTTGTCCCTAGTATGTTATATTCAAGTGATCTCAGTCCAGCAATACGTAGGCCTACATTCTAGCTTGGAATAGGAGCACCTGCTGTGTTTTTCATCGACAATGACAACAACAGAATAATTATGGAGCGGATAGAGGGTTGTACGGCAAATTCGTGGATCGAATCTAGGCGACAGGAAGAGAATGGGTCGGATCAGTTTGTAGTGAGTCTTTGATAGTTGAGCAGTTGGATTTTTTTGTATTTAGTCCGTACTCTTATAGGCCGAAACACTGGAACTCGGAAAGACTATTGGTGAAGCCGTCGGCAAAATGCACTTAAGTAATCTAATACACGGTGATCTCACGACATCCAACGTTATTTTAAAGGATGGCGACTTCAAGCGACCGTATTTCATTGATTTTGGATTATGTGCTCTTGGAAAGGTTGGCTAATTTTCTGTTCTACCTTTTGTAAGTTTTCCTCTTCATTTTCTTGGCGTTTGATTTATTTGGTGACGGAGTCCTTTTCTTTTGATATTTTAATGCCATCTTTCTTAAAAGAATGCTAATCGGGCTGAATGCCGGTCAAAATTTAAATTACATGCAGTACAAAGCCGGCGCTACTCTCTTATCTTTTCATAGGTGAAAAGGCTTCGATGTGCATTACTGGTAGAACTTGCGTAATTCGCACCGTGAAGACCTTGCACCCCTCAGGCCTTTTTGTATCCGATTTAGCTGATGTTTAGTAAACGTTGTTATGCGATTATTGCGGCATCTTCTCCATGTTTCCTCTTCAGTAGTTCGTTAACCTTTCAACGATTTTTTTATCGGTAATGAATGCATTGTTTTCTGGACCCAACTAAGTATACTGATTATGTATTGCTTTGTAATACAATAAAAACGCTAAATTAGGTAAAAATGGGTTTTGTCCGTGTGAGAAGTGGCAAGGCGTTGCTCCTCACTGCCGTAAACTAAGTTTTTGATCACCTTTGCAACTATGATGTTCAAAAAATCCACTACGTTATGGTTTCCCACCCACAGACTGTCCCCTATTGGCTGCAGCAATTGCCCTTTTATGGTGGCTGCCCATCTTTAGTTCAATATTCGAGCTCTAGTATTCTGCCCCTATCATCTGGCTTGGCTACTTATTTATTGCTATTCTTCTTCAGGTTTCACCTGAGGATAAAGGTGTTGACTTATATGTATTGGAGAGAGCTATGATCAGCACTCACGTTGATTCGGAGGAGATGTTCAAGAGTGTTTTGGAAGGCTACAAAAGCGTTAAATCAAAAACAAGGAATTGCTGTTCTTCAAGTGAGTTGTCCTTCTTTTATTTTTGGCTATTCTTATTCTTATTCTTTATTACATGACTTACATGTAATATAACACAAACAAAACAAACCGACAATAAAATCAAAACAAAACATAAGAAAATTATATTACACAGGACACAGATAGAGGTTGAGCTGTCTCTTGAATCCAGCTAGAGATCCAGGCACCCTTACTTTTTTGGTCATTTTGGTATACTCAGAACCAGCCCGAAAGGTGAAGAAGTTACGTCTTACGGAGTAGTTTGGCCTCGGAAGAAAGATTTTGAGCGTTTCGCCCCTAGTAGAAGAAATACTGAACTCGAAGAAATCACTAACTTTCAAGTCAACCATGCCATGGAGAATCTTGTAAACCATTATTAGGTCATTTTTCTCCCGCCTGATTTGAAGGGACTCAAGACGAAGCATTTTATTTCTTATAATGCTACGAGGGATACTGTGGTAAGTGAATCCCAAAAGCGCGGAGGAATAGTTTTCTAGTGAAGCTATTTTGAACTTTCTCAATACGATCCTTTGAAGATTTTTTACTTGGCGAGAAGACGCTAGTTCCATATTCGAGCATTGACCTTACATAAGTTTTATAAGCATGAGCGAGAAGCGAAATATCATTTGAACACAGAGATTTGAACAACAAGAAGAGACGATGTTCAGCTCTGTTAGCAATAAATCGACAATGCTCATCAAATGAGAGTTTGTCATCAACAATGAAACCAAGATCTTTGACGGAAGTGACTTCAGCAATAGGATCTCCCGACATGAAATAAGAGATGTGAGGGTTATTCGAACCGAGATGGAGAACCGTGGTTTTTCCAGGAGAAAATGGAAGCATCCATTCACAAGACCAGCGATTAACATCATCAAGAGCGGTCTGCAGAAGGGAGGGGGAGTGCTCGGTATCTACCCTTCCAAAGATTTTAATGTCATCAGCAAACATTTTGCAACTGACACCAAGCCTTAATGCTACACCGGGCAAGTCATACACATATATCGCAAAAAGAAGCGGAGATAAGACCCCTCCTTGTGGAACGCCTGAGGGGGCGCTCCGAGTAGAAGAACAACCATTATTAACCACCACTTGAAATGTGCGATTACTGAGAAAGGCCTTGATCCAACTGACAATCCTAGGATGTAACCCTACGTGGCTCAGTTTCAAAAGAAGCAGCCTGTGAGAAACCTTATCAAAAGCTTTTTGGAAGTCCAAATAAATTATATCAAGACTTTGCCCTGCAATCTAGCGCCTGAGGTCCATTCGTTTAGAGATTCCAGCATAAGTGTTATTTTTCAGTGTTTTTCTTTATTATTCAGTGTTTTCTGTCCAGAACTGAATGAGATTTCGCTTACGAGACAAAGCGCGACATTACGGAGATGTGTTTCTTATAGATGTAATCAAGTTGAATTGTTGAGGATATTATTATGCAATGAAGTTGAAACATTTGAGTTCTCATCAAGTGCGTCATGGCTTCCTCCATGTACACTTCCTGTCTTTTTTCCTCTTTTAATCAAATCATCGAATTTTAGATGAATAAGAAACGCGATGGAGCTCAAACCAAACGTGGCAGTCCACCCTCTGGACTTATTAGTGGTAGAATGTATCTCACTAAGGTAACTACAGTGTGAAGTTCTAATATTGGAAATCTGCTGACAGTTGTCGTTCAGGTTGCAGAGCTGTCAGAAGAGTTCAATGTCGACGCTTATCATCTCAGTGATATTCTTCAAATGATTCGCCCACAGCCTCTCTATTCACTTTAATTTTATGATGACTCTTGTGTTTCAGTACGTCGCATGCTGAACCGACACACAACATTCCCAATGACGCAATCTCCTCCCCTTTTAAAGCGCCATATCCAGAACATGCAGAGAGACTCTCCAATATCAGTGAGTTGTTGGTGAGAAAATGGGTTCCGATAAAAGATCTCTATCGAAAGTAAGCATTCAACCATGATAAAGCAGAAGTTTTTCGATAACGTTTGAGGACAAATCATCCTGATTCTGACAACATAGTTTGATATCATTTTTAGTTCTTACGTTGATATCTGTTTCCACATTCTCATTCATGCCCCCTTACACTTCCATGTAACAATCTCGGCTAGGCGATGTGCAGTATTTGCCCACTATGGTGGGAGCACCCTTAGCTCGCAACTATCAAGCAGTCGTTGCTTCTCTTCCCTTTTCGGTCCCTGGTACTTCCTTCAATTTCCACTCAGTCCGCCTCTCTCACCTCGTTTTTTGCCACCACTCTTTCGAGTTTTTCAGGGTGAAAATCCTCTATGATACATCATGCCCAAAGCGCTAACTTGAAGCTCAAGACTGCGCTAACTACTCATCCCTTACGCGTAATTACTATGCTTTATTTAGCGAAGTCACTACTATCACTAGCACCACGATGCGTTTGGTTAAGGGATTCGTAGAAAACTTTGCGTCCGGAAATTTTTTGCCTTGCAGTTCTTGAAAGTAGTGGTAGTTATGAAATATGATACTATAATTCGGCGAGGGTAAGTAGGTAGTATTTTATAGCTTCACGTATTCTTTGGATTCTGGATATAACTGGACATCACTTGTGTGATGATGGGCGATAACTGCTAGAGTTCCGCGCTTGATAATGTATCCTACAGATCACGATGTCTCTTGAAGTCTTTCTGCAACTATGTTCTCTAATGTGACCATTGCATTAATTTATCATAATTCTGATACAAACTAATTTTAATTCCTTTAAAGGAGGAATTCACGATAAGAACGAAGGTCGAAGAAGGGGAAATTGCCTAGTTGGGAGACAGGCGGACCTCCTGAGGGTGCTGACCGACGCGCAATTGGCAGCGAAAGATTTGACCTCGGCGATCTAGCATGGCTCACTCTTGGCGCGGTTGGCGGGTACGCCCACCGACATCTGAATCACTCGCCGCAGGTCTATACGTGGCGAGTGATTAGATAGCAGAGAGAGCGTAGTGTTGAAGAGGGCACAGCGATGAGAGTCGCATCAATGCTCAAATCAACGGGCAAGGAAGGGGTCCATTTCTCGGGTTCTGGGCCGTTTCTCATGGTTTTTCTTCTTTCGTGTACCACTCACCATCCTAGGTTAATTTGAAATGGGTTGCTTTTTCATCGTGAATTCGTCCTTTAAGGATGTGTCTGCTTTGAATTTCGAAAACGTCTCCGTCTTGGGGGCTCCGCTTCCTATTCCTTTTGGAACACATCACACAAAGCTATCCATATTCGATTGCGAGACAAAACTACATGTGATTGTGTCGACCGCTAACCTCATTGAAGGTAGGTCTTACATTTCTTGCAGAATGCTTGTCATGGCAAATGTTTTCTGTATACAGGTGACTGGTACGAGAAAACGCAGTGTTTTTATTACGCCTGTGGAACGGTTTCCGATACAAGGTAATATCCGCGATGCTTATTTGCTCCTCTGATCACTCAAAATTTGCCTTGACCGAGAAATTTACCGGAAGAATAAGATCACGGTGGGGTAGGATTGGTGGGGCACGGGCGAAGATGTGAGGAGCATTCATGAGGTGAATTGGAACCCTGTTCGATGTGTGGAGGTTTCCAATGAAAGGGCGATTCGGGCTGTATAGTTATCATCTATGTAGGGTCAACCACTCGTGAAAGAAACAAGGGCTCCATATCATATGCCTTCAAGTGAGTGATTGTGCAATTCATACTCAAAAACTGGATTTCAAAACGAAGTGCGGCTTAGAGACCAAGAAAAGAACGTAATCGGAATGAAAATAGATC
>MU871222.1:3440-23921 GCA_036418205.1 Ostertagia ostertagi
TTTAGCTTCTTCGTCACGCCCATACACTCGAAAACGAGCCGTTCTCCTGTTGTATAAAATATTTTTGAAATACCCAGAGGCATTGCGGCCGACATTCCAGCGGTTGAAGGACAAACTCGAAGATCCTGATCCCGGTGAGTTCAAGCCGAGAGTTGGGGATTAGTTATCTGGGCTTACTTGATTGCAAGTCTTACATTTCGTAATATTGAGTGAATCTTTTCAGGTGTTCAAAGTGCCGCTGTCAACGTCATATGTGAACTAGCTCGCAAAAATCCAAAGAATTATCTGACGCTTGCGCCGGTATTTTTCAAACTAATGACAACGTCGAGCAACAATTGGATGCTGATCAAAATCATTAAGCTGGTTTGTTTTTTTTTTCTTCGCCGTTTTGCTTGCTATCTACTTGTCTGATTGTTGATACAACGAAGCGGAGGGGGGGGGGGTTGGGGTATAGTAGTGAATAGCTTCTTTTCCGGGCTACAACTTTATGTTGCACCACGACCCTTGAAGATTGTGGTGTGAAAGTCAGTAGACAGTCAGTATAGATACTGACCTTCGACTTATAAGTCACATATTGACGGTTGCTCCGAAAATTAAGAACCACTTTCAAACCATTACATTTCTAACTTGCCCGAGTTTCTAGACTTGATGAGCTATTCTGCAAAATTACGGTGCTTAATACTTTCACATGGCCCAAATGATAGGAGAAATTGTAGCGGTATGCTTATTGTGTTAACATAATCAAACTGAATTAATTAGCCTTTGTGAACGCCAAGTCTGCTTAATGTTTGCGCCGTGCAAATGATTTTGAATCCACTCATTGTTCGCTTTTTATGTTTTGCTTTATGTCGGATGAAATTAGTTGTGAATTAACTAAAAACTTTCTAGTTCGGAGCACTAGTGCCTCTTGAGCCACGATTGGGCAAGAAACTTCTCGAGCCGCTCACGAACCTTATTAATAGGTGAGGTTTGCTTAAAATAAAATTGCAGAGTGCTTAAAAATTGCCATACATCTTCTGTATTTCGACAATTTTGATATGTCATCTGCGTATAACTGAGATTGACGGACGTTGGCATCCGACGATTGACGTTGGCATGTGTGAATGTTTGTTTTTCGCCGGTGTTTGGGGAAATGCAAAGTATACTGATTGCATGAATAGCCGAACATAGAGCTGAAATACCCAAGTTCTGAATAAAATCAACAGATTTTCATTGATTGAAGTTCTCTTAAAACAGTAATCTTTTTGTCAGTCTTAATAGTAGTTCTCATTGCAAAATCTTCGTGATCTTGTGCGTGGGTTTTTGCGTTTTCTTTTTCCAAATTTAAACGTTCTGCTAAATAGTATTAGCAAAACCAAACATGTATTCAACTTGCAATGTTTCTTTTCTTCTAAAGTCGGTAATCCAATTTTAGGCGTTTGATTTTTTAACGATAAGTTAGTTGATTACGTCAATCTTGTATTTATGTAACTTCTCGTAATTCTATTCACGTTCTGTTTTTAGTACCTCCGCGATGTCTCTGCTGTATGAGTGCATCAACACCGTCATTGCCGGTAGGTGAAGGTTTCTAAAGTAAAGTTTTCTGATTCTGGAAAGATTAATTGCCATCAGCGTTTTCAGTTTTAATCAGCATATCGGCCGGTGGTGATCATGCGGCCAGCATACAGGTCCATTTTGTAAACATTCTTCATGTTCGCTTCGATAGTACCCTTACTTAATCTGCTTTCCATTTGCAGCTATGCGTTCAAAAACTCGGAGTTTTGATCGAAGATTCCGATCAAAATCTCAAGTATCTTGGGTTGCTAGCAATGGGAAAGATCCTACAGACCCATCCGAAGGCTGTTCAAGCTCATAAAGATATAGTGCTAAGGTGTCTGGACGATAAAGATGAGAGTATACGAATAAGGTAAAACGACTATTTATTTCTTTTTCAACCTTAAGCGATTGATTTGGTTATAATGCGATTTGCAGAATCTTGCGCTGTTCAGAGTTTCTTGTAATTGCAGGTCTTTGGATCTTCTCTACGGAATGGTGTCAAAGAAAAACATCATGGAAATCGTAAAGAAACTTATGGAGCATGTGGAGTCTGCAGAAGGATCTCATTACAGGTTTCATTTTCTTTTTTATTGTCCTATTTGTCATTCATTTTAAATTTTTCGTTCATGTTTAGGGACGAGCTTCTGTCGCGCATAATCGGTATTTGCTGTTATAACAACTACCAGTTTATCACAAACTTTGAATGGTGAGTCTTCGTGCATGCTCTTTTCCATTTAGAATGTTGGCAGCAGCCGCTAGTCAATCCAAATGCAATTTTTGGTCTGTTTTTCATCAATGGGTTTGAATCCGGTTGATATTTGCGTGCGCATAGGTTTATAGAAGAACTGCATGCATGTTAGCAGACGCTGCAGCCGGCTAGTTTCTGTGGTGAAAGAAATGTTCTAGGGTGTTTGGTGATTTTAACAAATTCTTGTCAGCATTTGGCTAATTTTTGGTCAGTGAAGGCCAAATCTAAAATGTCATGTTCATAGGTACATCTCCGTGTTGGTGGAACTGACGAAAGTGGAGGGAACGAAACATGGGGCGAAAATCGCTGAGCAGGTACTGTTTCCTATGTCGATTGTTTTCTTTTGGGGGAAATTTGAAGTGATACGTAACTTTATGTACGTTGACGATGTGAAGCAGCGTTTTCATAATGGTTTCTGGCCTCTGGCTAAGGGTGGTCCCATTTTTTTCTCGGAGAATCTTGGATTAAGTTGTGAGGACCCCTGAAAGAATTAATTTGGAGTGCGTTTTCAAACTTATTGAATTCAAGGTTTGCGAGGAACTCAACAAAAGTTCTGCTTGTGTTTTAGCTGACTGACACATCGTTGACAGCCCGTTGTGTTTGCTTCTCGGCATCTCCTTTTTTTGTTATTTTCCATAACCAGCATTTCTCTTTCAGTAATTTCGTTACTGGTAATGGGTATAATATTTTCTGGATTTACTGATGTAGACGGAACTTTTTTTTAAAACAAATACCACTTTAATCGGAAAAACCATGCTCATTCGCGCGAAAATCTGAAACGCGCGCTCGCGCGTCATGCTGTCGTCATGTGAGATCTAGCATTACCAACAACGTTTCATAGTTATGTGACTCTCATGTTTTGGGGCAAGAATGAACTGTCGGTGAGACATATGATTGTGAATAAAAAGCATTTCGGATTTTTTACATCTTTTATGCCTTCAGATCCAAGATGTCACTGTGCGTGTAGAATCCATACGACATTTCTCTGTGTCCCAAATGGCTCTGTTGGTAAGCAGTGTTATGATCCTGTCGATTCGCAACTCTGCATTAGTGTATTCCTTTTAGGTTGAAAATGCCCACATCTTACTGGCAGGGAGTGCTCAGCAGCGAAGTAATATTTGTGAGGTGTTGCTGGCAGCCGCCTGGATTTGCGGGGAATATAGCCAGTGAGTCCATCAGATTTGTAACCTGGAATACATTTTCATCACCTATTTCTTAATCAGGCACGTTCGAAATATTTCGTCTGTCCTGGAGTCTATGCTACGTGCACGAACCTCGGTGATGTCTGGTCATATATTGTCAGTGTATGTGCAGAACATTGGAAAGTTGTACAGTACACTACTCTCCAAAGCAGAAAAGGTAATGGGTAGCCTGCCAATTCGTTTTGTTTTTTCTAGGAAGATACGGGATGCTATTGATCACGGAAATCGAGGCTGTCGAATGCCGGCCTTTGAGCGGCTGAGGCACCTGAGGCACAGGAAAGGGTGAGAATTGTGCTTGATTGTGTCCGTGTGGAATAGCAGCGATCGAACCAGTTTTCTCGGAATTAACATTTGATTAAACATAGTATTGTTGGCGCATCGGCAAATATTCACTAAGTGAATGCTTCTGTGAATTTGTAATTTTTTAGTCAAAAGAGTTGTTTGAAATCTTGTATCGGACACTGCATCCAAGGCTTATTGTTTTGGAACGCAGAAGATCCGTTTTATGATATTTGGCTCTCTCAAAATTAGTGTCCTCTATCACTGGATGCAGAACTCAACAGCTGCAGAGTGCCTTGTCCCGTAATAAAATCTCTGTTGCAGTCCTCCAATTTGCATTTCAGCCTAATAGTGAAGTATTTCTTCCGGGTATTTTATTTAATTTATTTTATCTTATTTATTCATTCATGCGTGCAGCTGACGCGCCCATAAAGAAACTAACAATAGAAAACACTGTGGTTAGTCAATGAGGACGGTAGCCCTATTCTCTTACGGAACTATTAAAACTACAGTATAGAAGGACTCCCTATAACCCTCCTTCCTGTATTCAAAGGGATAGCACCAGCACGAGGAAAAATTAGCACGGCTGATCCGTTAACGAGGAACCAAGGAAAAATCTCTCGGAACCTGGGTGACTTTGAGTGGAATCCAGGTCTCTTACCTGCACCAGTCGGCAATGGTGCCCATAGCACTAACTAGGCCGGGCGCATAGTCGTCGAGAACTAGCAACGATCGCAAGTGTCGCACAACATTAGGTGCGTTATGCGACTGCGATCACATCGACACTTCGCGCCCTGCTGCTTGCGAAAGAGCTGAATCCTTAGCGCGTAAACCCTTCATGGCCGGCGTGTTTTGCAGTGGCAAGTCCTCTAAACTTCACAGGCGATATAGGGACTGAGGAAGTGTGACGAGGTGTCTTTGATTGCGTGCAGTTGCCCTTAAACTCACATCCACCTGTTCCGTTTGCGCCATTGTCTCTATCGCTTATAACACATGCGATGGTATGCTGCTCGCCACATTGTAACATGACCCTCGCTCACTTTGCTCGATTAATTTGGCATTTTTTGTGTACCAGAACATTTACATACGTCACCGGATCGTGAACAGCATATTCATCACCAGTCACGAAATTATTGAAGAAGAAATTGACTGCTTCAAAATTATTAAAAAATGACATCGAGGTCCATGAGCGACGTGTCGTCAATGTTTAAAGTTGGCACCCTTTACGAAGCTTATTTGCTGCAATACCTCCTAAATATGAATGAAATATCCATCTTATTGAACATAAATATTATATCACATAAATGTTCATTAAAATTCCATGACCCTGATTCTCATTAACCCATAACGGACGGCCAGTGTATTTGTTGCGTATTTGCGTGCGCCACCATGTGGCGCACGCCGCCACCCAGGGTAGGGTTTATGTAGGCTTATGTGAACAGCAGGGGTAAGACGGGGCTAAAGTAGGTGTCGGAGTCTCATCATCCGAAAAAAGAGATTTCCGTTGACGACAAGTTCGTAGCCCGCCTTTCCGCTAAAACTAACTAAAGCATAAAATTAAACAAAATTTATTGTAGGTTTGTCAAAAATGCCAGCCGTCCAGGTCCTGGGAAGATATGTTATTCCACATTGCTGAGAGTATATATGGGTATATAAGATTGCTAGAAACATCGCCGTGTCGTTATGGTTAATCTTAAAGCAACAATCCAGGAACGAATTCGCGGGTAAGGACCACCTATAATGACGTTGCAGGTGAGAAGTTGGTCAATGGAGATAGAAAAAGTAGAAAAAAACGTCGGGCAGGGGCTTAGACAGGGACTCCCCCGGCCGTTTAGGGAGATGTGTGTTGGACGAGTTGTCCGAACCTGCCCGTAGTACATGCGCTCCAGTTGACTGCTGGCAAATAGCCATGCATGCTTGCAAATACATAACTATTTGCCAGCAATCGAAATTGAAGCGCTTCAATTGCGTTCTTATGGAATCGACCTCATACAGCGCGGCGGTCCCGCAACGACCGCTAGTCGAGCAAGCGCTCTGCACAGCGTATGTTGGGCGATCCGCCTCTTTATGGGTGATCCGCCCCCTCCAAGAGGACTTCGACCCCTTCCAGCGCATTTTAGAGGTAGGTTTTGAAATTAAAGACATTTCCTATAAACTTTAGTTGGGCTGGGGCATGTTTTGACCGCCTAATGACCAAGTAGTTGAAACCCTGCCTGGACTGTTGCTTTAACAAATAGAAGGGTGAGATGGGTATATTCAATTTGTATTTGCCAAATCCGAGAACCTCTAGACGGATCAGTCTGTTTGTAAAAACGTTGTTGTGCGGTGCTGTGGTTCTAAGTTATTAGCATTTATATCTGTATTGTTCTCGGGTGCCTTAATATTTAGTTCTCTTGTCAACTTATGGTAGCTCCTTCCAGCAATAATGAATGCCAACTGGTGAATGCGCCATTGCAGCAGATAGATCTTTGAGCCTCCCCAGTTTTGTGGTGGAGTATCAAAGTAGGTGATCCAAGTGCGTCGTCGAACAAATTGACCTTACATTTAAGCGTCGCGCTTTTGTGCGTAGGGTCTCGTTTTTCTTCACTTCTGGATTTTATCATCTTTGAAAACAGTATTTTGCTTTATCGGATTCAGAGAAATATATTCGTTTTCAATAGTGAACCTATGAAGAGGAGGTGATTGATCATGAAAAAAATGTGAAGGTATAGTGTCGTCTCGAGAACGGTTGCCGTCTGTGCGTTAAAATAAAAGCTTATCCCGATATTCTTCTCAAATCCTGAATCCATTTCAAATTTTGTCCTGAATCGTTCTTACAAGTAGTGCTTTGAATTTGTTCTCATGGATACAATGAAAATTCGAATCTGCGTGAGCTTTTAGGCCTGTACTCTGATGGCTTTACTGCGCGTTATCGAAGCAGCACATTCGCGTCGGGAAAAGATCGCCGCTGATGTAGCACGACTGTATGAGGGAGAGCTTAATCCGGTCGCAGCGAAGGCCCAACGGAAAGTACCAGTGCCAGACGGGTAGGTATGCACAAAATTCGAACTTTTTTACCAATTTGTTTTATCTCCGAACTACAGATTAATTATCATGATCAGGAGTTTTTGTACTGAGGCCTTAGAAGTCTGAAAAATTTCAGCCTGGATCTAGACCAATGGATAGGTGAAGAGTGGCAGGATACACCGGAGTCTAGCGAGGAGAGTGATGTCGACGCTACATTTGGACAGGTAGGAGTCAAACTGCTGTTTTTTGCCATTATTGTGAGTGCAATGTCGGGTCTGCGTTCACAAAAAACATAGAGGCAAGCAAGAAGGTAAAGGGAAACGCTCGCTCGCAGTGGGCTAGGAGTACACTGGGGTTAAGGTTGAAATTCCGATTACTGTTCAGTATGGCTACAGCCCCGTGGGACGCTTGGTGTGCGGGACCAAACTGCTTTGTAGTAACATACATTGTGTTCTTTCAGCCTGTTCCTCGAATTCGAAGCGAATTCACCAGTTTTGGCGTTGTTCCTCAATATGAAGATGAACCGAAGCTTGGCGAGAAACCAAGGAAAAACAAAAAGAAGGTATTTTGTTCTGTGCTGATTAGGATTATGGGGATGATTGTATTGGGCTTTTAGTGTTTCTTCTTGCATGAAATGTTGTAACTGAGCAATTTTAGGAGGTGAAAGATTTGAGCCCAGAAGAGATTGAGCGGCGGCGCAAAGCTCGTGAAGCTGAGCGAGAGAGTAATCCATACTATGTAAAAGGGTCAGCGACTGCGCCTAAACGTCCAACACGTTTCGTTGCACTCGAGTCTCTGCACTCAAACGACATGGACAAAGTCGAGATTCAAAGCCCCTTGGAGATTCCAGGTGGGTCGATCTCTACGAGTCTCATGCGTTTATGAAGAGCATAGGTTCATCTACAAATTGTCCCCCTTCCACCTTCCCTACACTCTAAGTGGAAGTCGCGACTTCCACTTAGAGTGTAGGGAAGGTGGGATTTTTGAAGGCTAATTTCATTGAAGGAGGTTATAGGATACGAAATATCAATTTGTACGTTCTACGGTTCTCCAGTGAAAAAAAATGTAAAAGAGGCAAAAGAAAGCAAAGCCCCTTTTGCAGTTGATTATGGCACTGTACAATCATAATCGGAGAAGATACGCACCCAGGCTGTTGATCCTTACCAATATGACACGTGGTTTGATAGGGAAGTAGGGACATGACGCAAACGTGGTACGAAATGTAAGGCATGAATTGCGGAAAAGGCGTAGCCTCTGAGGTTCTGTCACAATGGTCAATCATTACGTATGGAAAAAACAATCCTTCACCTTTAAAAGTCATGGGTGGAGGTGGAGAGAGGAGGTCATTTGCATTTCGCCACATTCCATATTACGGTCTGCTTCCAACTTTTTAGGATTCTCACGCTCATCCAGATGTTTCTAAGAGATTCCAGGTGGTTTTTATCTCGTATAATAGAAATTTCCAATTTCCGGCGGAATTGCTAGTGCAAGTACACGCTCCGCTACAGCGAGCCGTCCAGGAATAGAATCTCGTCGTGAGTCGCTCCGAGCCAAACACCTTCCTCCCTCCGGGGGAGTCGTTTATTGGTACAAGATTTTTGAGATAAAACCTGACTTGTAATCGGCGGCCCGCAGTCTATATAGCACCTGCTTTCAAGTAGCGTCAAGCCCCTGCTGAGTACAAAAGGAATAGACTGTAGTCGGATCCAAAAAGGGTATCGTATCAACGCAAGTGATTATATCTTTTTTATCGATTTCCTGCTACCCGAGCGTTAAGATTAACCGTCACTCATGTATATGTCATGGAATTCGCAAAGTTGTGTTTTTTCTAACGCGCTCACATTAAGGGTTCCAACGAGTCATGAAGAAGCAACTGAGTTTTTTTAATCTACTCACCCAGTCAACGAGATAACGAGAAGCTCTTACACGAAGTCATATGAATTTTCGCTTTGATAGTCTTATTCGCTTATATGCAGTCGCTGGGCCAGTTTAGACAAATTGCGAATTAACATTCACCTTGCGATTGGGTAAGCCACCTCTGGCTTTTTTCTCTTCCGTAGCGCTTCATCCAGTTTTCCTCGCTTGAGCCATTGAAATTGAGTCAGCACGTCCCTTAGTGTATGAGTTCTTTGTATGTTATAACATGTTATGGCGTAGTTTGAACCTATTTTCATCCCTAGCATTTCGATATCTTCGGTTGTCTTGAACCCAGTCATTTTATTCGTTAAGCAAACGATATTGAAGATGATCGCCGATCTGAAATCTTCTGTTTGTTAAATCTTCAGTCAATTTGACAGACATATAATATAAGCACTTTTTGTAGACAAGTCCCGAAGATTTCAAATACCGGAGTATCTAAACGCGCTATCACAGAAATGACTTATGAATCTATCATGACGTGTTTAAGGAGTCGTTGGTTTGTCGCGGTACATGGAACAGCAGGATTCAACACTGACATGGAAAGAAGCCAAAGAGGACACAAAAAAGAAAAAGAAGATGAACAAAAAGAGCAAGAAGAAGAGACGTGTCAGCAGTTCAAGTGAAGAAGAAGTTAATGTAGTGCATCGGGTTAGTGTGGTGGTTTCGAACCTTCACCATTAAAAATCTTGCACTGTTTCAAATCAAGTCTTCCATTACTTTTGCTCAAATTTGTAATTGTAATTTAAGGTCAATCGCGCAGATGGTGAAATGCCGGAAGGAGCAAAGACGACAGATGAGGAGGACATTCATGCTGTAATATTTCGAATCATATTTTTTTATAAGGCTATGATTCAGAGTTGAATTTTTACAAACTAGTACAAAGATTTCTATGATTTTTTTGATTCAGCTACTTTGTAAGACTTATTTATACCTATGATGCTTCAGAGAAAATTGTATAGTCACGGAGATAAGCTGAGTACATGATAACATTTTAGCAAGGCCTGTCAGACGAGTTCCGCGCACTCGATATCAATTTGGACGAACCGCTTCGGCCAGATGAAGTGGTACGGGGGCCGCAAGTGTATAACCGTCAAAGTGCTGCTCCGCGACCTGCACTAGTACCACGTTCGCCTACAGCGACATCATATCAAAATCGTACGCCTCTGGACTTCAGTGATGTAGTCAAGAAGAAGAAAAAGGAAAAGAAAGGCGGTGAGGATGGGTAAGTTACTAGATTCACTCAAGGCTTTTCAGACAGTGCAGCAAACTTCTTTTTGAAGGGTCCGCAGAAAGAAAAAGAAGAGGGCAACGGCCGCAGTGGGAGCAACAAAAAACAATGAGTTTGACATAGATGAATGGTTGAAGGATGAAGTACCGCCTGCTCTTCAGACGCATGACGAAGCAAACAATTTGGTTGATTCTAAGGTAAGCACCCTTATCCGTTAGCCTTTGAGCAGTACCAATCGCTTTACTAGCTTCCACCTGTAACTTAGGTCGATAAGAAAACCAAAAAGAAGAAGAAAGCTGCTGCCTCAAGGGAGGCGTACGAGGTGAGCTTATTTTCGGCTTTGTTCATGCTGCTGAAGAATTCAAATAAGTGTGTTGCGTCAGTCAATAATTTCCGGAACACTTCCTTACATTGATTGCATGAGTGTTCTCTAAGGAAACCCTAATTTTCTAAGAATGGTTTGCGATGCAATTGCTCTCATCCTCTTCTAGAGCATCATTCTTTATGGGTACCGATTTGGAACGTCTGAACGCTGCTGGCCCAAATTTAACAGGTCAAAGGTGGGCGAGGGTATGCTATCACTATCCACGGCGCTTGGAGGTGCGCTAACCACATTTTCCCTGTTTAGCCTAGCCGTGACATCCCGGAAGCTTTGATGCTCCAATCAGGTCTCCTTGAGTTGTTGGTGGAATAAGAGATGAGCTGTCTGCCTATGCACATTCAGCTCATGCGAGTAACGGACGTAAGCAAACCAGCCCTTTTGGCGCTTCGGCTGGGACCGTATGCTGAATGTTGGGGAGGGGATGGAGTCCCCGACGGTGGACGGACCACTTCAACTCGGTCCTTAGAACCGCCACAATTTGGTGCTTACCTCAGAACTAAGCCTTAAAGAGAGGACGGGTCCGTCCCCTCTCCAAGGCTTAGTCCTGGGGTGAGCAAACCAGCCCTTCTGGCGGAGCTGCTGGACCAGCTGCACCACTTGCGTCAGTACTCTCCTATCGTACCAACCGAGTTGAAGTAAACCGTCGACCGTTGGGGACCCCATCCCCTCCCCAACATTCAGCATACGGTCCCAGCCGAAACGCCAAAAGGGCTGGTTTGCTTACGTCGCAGTCAATCCTGGTCCGACAACTTGTTCTCTACGTCATAGATTGAAAAAAACAAGAAGACCCGCATTGCGAAAAAAAAAACGCGAAGAAATGAAAATTGTGAATATACAGTTCGACATCATGCATCAAGTAGTCGTGACCTCAGCAAACGAATTGCGATCCATTTCCATTACCCTTTCTAGACCAATGCCTTGGTAACAAATCGTACGCTAATCAACACCTCAAATCATCATCCAACCATTCCTCGATTAGAATTCCATGGATGTACAACGGCTGTGAACAGTAATAGTTCCCTGTGCGTATGCATAGACAAATTGGAAGATTAAGTGACGTTGGAAAACATCTCAGTTGTTTTGTCAATTGTTTGCCAGCCTGATATTTCGTGCGCGTTTCTCTTCTCTGCTGCTTGAATCTTTCTTGAAGGTTTCCACAGAAAAAGACGGATGCGCGAAGCTTTCTTGACTGGTTTTCTCTCCTTTTTGAAACTTGTTCCTCATTGTACACGGTGGGACATATGCTTTTTCAGACACAGAGTTTCTTCATTTGGACAGTTATAAAAAATATTTTTTGGTTAAGTAAAAAAGGGTCGAGGAAAGTGTCATAAAATATGGAGGCAGTGGTACATTGACCTGGGAAGTTAACATCGTAAAATCTTTGTACTTTAATTTGTACTTTACTTACTTTACTTAATTACTAATACTTTAATTTTGAGAAGCCGACATTCATAAATCGCAGTTGCTGCTCCGCTTGTATTGTTCATCTTCTTAAGGAAGCCTCTGGTGTCTGCACACCGTCGAACCCAAATTTGGACCGAGGAATCTCACCGAGAATGGGCCCAAGCAGCGGAGCAATTAACTGTAGGCTTTGCTCGAACTCGGATCTCAGGGTGGTAGAAAGCAGGCCCGGCTTAGCTAGATTGTACCCGAGTATAGTCTGTTATGACTCGTAAATGACTCTAGGCGCCGGGTCGATAAAATTATGAGTTTACTCTTCTCGTCGACTACTTTTTTTATTCGCTTTCATGATCTTTCGAGCGTTCATTCCGAGCAATTAGTAATTTATTGTACCTTTGAGTATTAGCATACATTTACAAGTGAAAATCGCTTCGCTGCAGCACGTTTTTCCATTTGTTTCACAGATGAATCTGCAAGGTAAGCGTCAGTTTGTAATAAACATGCGCCATCTTTGTTTTTGGACGCTCTCCCAGAATCAGTGTTCACATTGGCAAAAAGATTCTTTGAATAGAATTGCTAAGGTTTTCCTTAAAACAACGCGTATCGCGTGAGGCCCTGTTCAGAGATGTCCGCCGGCGCGAAAAAACGCACAGGCGAAAATCTCCGCCAAGATTTAGATACGCATCGACTGAGAAATTGTGAAACGCGTAAGCGAAACGTCCGGAGCAGGCGAATTTCAGTCAAGAGTTTGATATGTATCGACTGTGAGAAACGCACAGGCGGAAAATCGCGTGAGCGAAGCGTTCGTAAGTCGATGCGTATGATACTCATTTTCGTCGATCCTCCCACTTCACGATTCGCCTGTGCGTCTTCGTTCAGTCGATACATATTTCACATTGTTTCGCCTATGCGTTTTTTCGCGCAAGCGGACATCTCTGAACAGGGCCTTAAGCATGTTGCAGACCGTTGTCATTACTGCGTGGTGCCTTGAACTCACGGACAGATTCGTTTCTCATTCGCTTTTTTAGTACTTTCATGGTCCAGAAGTTTTTCTCACCCAATACCTCAAGTGTTGCTTATTTTACTTTGTTTTGGGATCCTAGAAAGAGGTTTTCAATACAAATTTTGAATGGATTATCGATTTCTAAAGAAAATAGGACGAAAGGTTACACGGCATCGGTCAACTAAAGGGTGTGAGTCTAGAAGAACAAGCATACTCTTTGTGCTAGTATAAGATAATGCCTTTTGGAGGAAATGAATAAGACGGAGTTGCTTTAAAAGCGTGCATCTGTGAGAACTCTCAAAAAGTGTTCGAAAACGCTGAATTGCCTAGCTTCACGGTTGATAGAAGTCTTGAGACCCAACAAAGGGTGCGGACACCGCAATTGGAGGTCTGTAGTGTACAGTGCATATCTCGCCTCCTGATTAGGCTGGTCTTCGCATTAGAGGATGCACTCGATACGTGGAAGACCATACTCCAACATACACCGCTGGAACTCAGCTTATTCCAACGGCGTCAACTGCGTAGACCCGCCTAATCAGGCGGCGTGATGTGTCCTATCAATTAAGCCAGATAGACCTTGATATGTTAGAATCCGCTGGATGCATAGGCGTAGTGTGACGGTTTTTGAGTGTGAGTCGTTCGTTGGAGACTTTGACGAGACCAAATTTTGCTTTCTATGAAGCTTTTTGTCGCTGTATTATTTAAATGTAGTTCAACGCTGAGGTACACATTTTTTCTGAAAATGATTCGGTGGTACAAGTCTCAGGGCAAATTTTCTTTTTCACCTGGAACCTCTCGCTTGATAGTTTTGAAACTTTATCGACACCTGAACCAGCATTTGAAGTTTAATTAAGCAGTCTTACGTGTGTATTCTTCTCTTTTCGATGCTTTCCACTTTTCGCCTCACGCATCATGGCTCGCCAACTCATGATGTTAGTTTTATATACTAAATTGTTACCGATTCGCCTACTTATCAGTTTGTATCCTTTCACTGTACTTTTGAATTTTCCCTCTCTGCAGCCCAGCTTTTTTGGCGTATTTTTCACTAATTTTGCAACTATTCAGGATTATACTTCATCACCAAGTGGTGGAACTGATGAAGAAATCATTGTAAGAGTTGGAGTTGACAGTTGTGGGAGGCCGACAATTAAAAAATATCGAGGCGAATATCGTGGATACTCTCAATGCCCGTATGGTTAGAAGTGAAGTAGGTGTAATTGTAATAGTCTTTCTTGCCAATTTCCTGGATGTCGTTTAGTCTTGAACGAAATCCTTTTGTTGTAGCCTGGATTCTTATTGCCAACGCGCTTGTCACCTGGCGAACCCAGTGAACTGCGGTTACATTTGGCAGTTGCGTCAAAAATCGTTTCACAAACACTTCGGGGAACCATTTCCTACGTTGCAGAGGTGAGAAAAGCTAGCGTTTACTGGTGTCATGAGACTTACTTTAGCGCTGCTTTTCAGGAAAATGATGGTTCCGTGGCAGGGAAACTTGATTTTAAATTGCCTTTGAGAAGGTTTACAAGGATTACGTCAAATTGCCTTTGAGAAGTACAGATTCGCTAATGGCCTCAGCAATTACCAAGTAAGTCCTTCTTCGTTTTCCGGTAGTTGCGACGAACCCATCACAACGATTTCCAGGAATGAATTCTCTCAACTGCTCGCTGGTGGAAATGTAGATTATTCAGCGTCAGTACAGTTTGCATCCGAATGCAGTTTCCGTGATCTTCTCACAAGGATAACCTCCGTCGGTCATCTGCACGGTAAGCCACTGGTAATTACTATTTTATGAAAGACTTTGATTGTATTTTTCATCTAATAATTTTTTTGTGTTTTAAGACACTCACCGGGATGTTGTGAGTGATGACTGCAAATGCAAATTATTGCACAAGAATGCTATGTTATGAGCAAAAGTTTTAGTTACAGGAGTGCTGAGCTATGAGCAAAAGCCTGGCTCAGGATTCAGTCCCGCTCGGGCAGGATTTTGCTCATATCTCGTTCAATTCTTGTGAAACTTCCGCAATGCAAATTGCCGCCTTAAAATAACAGTTAACAAAAACAAAGCGAACCATGGTTTCTTGATGGGGAATCTGTATAACAAAATTAGATAGAAGTCAGAGCAGATTGTAATCCTTTTCAACAAATTTGGTAATGAATTTTGACTTGTTTTTGTTATAAATTATTAATGTTATAAACTGAATTATTATTGTTACAAAATATAAATAATTTTAAAAAATTGGTAATGGTTGAAATTCCATGGGTACTCGCTAGCAGATTTTTAAAAACAATTGGCCGGTGAATCAGTTGTGTCCGTATTGATCCCCGTAGGCACTGGCCGGGTAAGGAATGCAGTATTTCGGTAAAAGTCCTACTATTACACATTTCAGTGGTGGAGGAAGTCGGCTCAGCAGCTTCACTATACGCAACCACCCCAGCTGGTGATCCGGTCTGTATATTACTTAAGAAAACGGTATGCTTAGCGGTTTGACATATTTGTCATAGTTTTATGTTCGCAAAATTATTATATGATTCCGTTTCTGTATTGCTCAGTGCGTTATCTTGAAGGTAAATGAGGAGTATTACAGGACGAAAATGTAAACATTGGTTGCAAAGCTGGGAACCAAAAACTGGTTGATGTGGCCGTAGAAGACTTGAAGGAAATTTGCACAAGGCAATAATACAGAGTGTAGCTCTTTTTCTTTGCTTTGGTTTACTTGTTCTTTTCCTACTTTCTTCCTACCCCGTTCTTGCTTATCTTTCTAAGGGCGATATGTGATAGGATTTGCAACGCAGGTCATCATGCTTGGTTTTTTGCATCATATTTTTTCTGTCAGTGAAAGTCATCATAATATTTAGTCAGTATTATTTGCGTTTTGATCTAGGCTTGATTTTCTTGAACAAACTGCGTTGGAATTCGAGCGAGCTCTCTCTTTTTTCTCTTTGGCTCTTTTATTTTTAACTGGTTTGAATGAGTTGTGCTATATCAATGTTGTCAGTTTTATGCTCACTTGTGTTTTTAAGATGTTTTTTATCTGACGTTAATCAAATCTGAACGTGTTCTTATTTATTTATTCATATGCATTCGTAATAATTGCACTAGCATTCCGAAGTGTGGTGATTGTAGATGATATGGATCAGCGAAGCGTGGCTATCCGCCGTTTACTCTCATCCATAGTCGCCACCTTCACTTTCGTTTGATTCCCAAAATTCGGTGATGGTTGATTAGTCATAGCTGTCTGTAGGTACCTGCTGTGTAATCTTATAACTAACTTGGGCACAATGAGTCCCGAGGAGACCATGGCTTAAATGGGCCCTAATACGCTCTTTGAGCAGTCGTGTTTAACATAATCTTTCAACAATTGTCCATTTTGTTTCACTTTGCGTAGTGCTGTAATGTGTATCATGGTGATAGTCTTCGAATCATGCGAAAATCCCCTCAAGCAGAATTCGCCATGGATGAAATTTGTTGACGATTTGCAATGAAGTGTAAAAATTTCAGCTTCTACGTAAGAAATGGGGTGCCAAATCGTAGCTTCGCTAATTATTGGCCCATCCTTCAGTGTAAAATTGTTTGAGAGGAGGTGACACTAAAACATGTCTGTTGAGCTGCAGATGAAGCCGGATTGTGCCTGCTGTCAGAACGTCACTATGAGGCTCATGCTCGAAAGTCATCTGTCATTAGTCTGGCTAAGTTAGAATAAGTGTTTGTACCCAGGCAACAGAATTGTGAGGAGTTGCCATGTACGGCTCTGTATGAACCTCGGCATGATATGTAATAGTTTCAGAATCGTGGGATATAACAGGAGAGCGAGGGATTAGTATAAGTTGGGCCTCTAGCTTGGGAAATCCAAACGTTGTCCGTTACATTCACGTTTCCTTGACAACATAAGATTTACGTTCTTAAATGTGAAGTTGTTCTGAAGACGGTCAGGTCGAGTGGTCGACGCTGAGCCATGCATCTATAAGTTCTATTGCGAATAAGGGCTTAAAGTAAGGAACAATCGTTGTGGGGGATTTCAGTGGAAGTTACCCTGTTCAACAATAGGTGGCCCTCTTGCCAGAGAATTGGAGGTGGCCAATTAAGGAGAGCATAATTACTGTCAACTGACGACAGAGGTTACATCATCTAATGCGTTTCATCGGCAGGGAGCCTTCCTATTACCTGAAGAAAACACGCTGTAATCGATCATTCATTACCTTATCTAATCGAGTAATTACTGGGGAAGCTCGGGTAATTGAAGGGCGTGACACCACTCAGCTTCTTACCACATTGGGACTACCGCTATGCATATGACTGCTCTTAATATGCTATGCTCAAGCTGTGCAAGGTTTTCGTTCAATCCTGATCAGATCAAACCCCAATGATGTTTTGTGCGGGATGGCAAGTCATGCCTCAAACACGTGCAAGCGGAGGTGCATGTTTGCTTGAGAACAGACTCTCTAAAGAATTCTGAGTCTCCTTCTGGAATAGAGCACTGCTGTATTTCTGGTGCCAGTGAGAATAGTGGAAATTCCACAGAACCTGTTTTATTCTGACTATTAGATGAGCCATGCTCCACAGCAGGGCACTCATTTGACTATCCAGAGGTCAGCAAGTGACAAGGATGTATACATACTTTGAGCGCTCATGTCCTTGGGTGGGAATCATTCAAACGGAGCATCCTGCTGGTAGGTGACACTACGGCTATGCCCAAGAGAGGGCAGGGACTATAGGGAGAACAAAAATTGCTCACAGGCTCTCCCAGAATCCCTTCTCTTCCCTAATGCTTCATCTCAGGTATTGCGCGGGGCTCACTTACTTGAAAGCATCTAAATTCCCCTGGAGGCTTTGGGATGCGCCGTTCAATCATTGACTGTGCCTGTGCTAGTCGCAGTGGTGGTTGGAAGGTGCTGTCCTCACTTTGCCATGCCTTAGTACCGTTTTCTTGGGTATGTTTTTGCGGTGGAGTCGTCGGAAAACTATATGAGGTGAGTGAGGTGGCAGGACACGTGAGTGTCGCGCTAGCCATGTGGCACGAAGATGCGACACCCTGGCGACTGGAGATTGACCCTGCTGGGGACTAGTCTTTAAGGCTGGGAAGAAACTCTGACAGTAGGTATGTGGTAGTTGTTGTTACCCATGGCGTTTTTTTTTAACTTCCTCTGGGCATAATCCCAGTGTCACTTCATCTCAGTTGTGATAGGCCATGTTTCGGCATTGAGCGCTCAACATAGAACAATATGGGTAGAAGCCGCGGAAGCTCGCGAGAAAGGGTTGAAATGGGTGGGAAGCGCAACCTGGTCAGACTGTCGCCAATGTGTTGAAGCCCACATGATATCGTCCTTCCATCGAGAATCATCGTGTGCCACGCCCCATACCTTGTTGCGAGACAGAGTGTGCCTGAATATTAGGTTGGAGGAAAAGTCTTGCAACGCTTCTACCATTTTTGATTTTGTTTCTAATTTTTGTTTGTTCGCACGAATTGATCACTTTTATATTCACCCTCTATGCCCGCCAATTGTCCAAAACGCTCAGACGTTGCTGGTAGCCGACCATGGAATCTGTATTCGTAGTAGACAAGATTGTTGGGATTCTCCAACTTCTCTCTTCCTTGCAACATCGGCATGTTAGTTGTAAGTTTGTTAAATTTTTTGTGCCTGACGAGGTGATTTGTAGAACATTTAATTAATTAATTATTTTTTTTATTATTTTCAACAAGAGACAGTGCGGTATTCTTCAGTTCTAACTGATCAGCGCTCTGTGTGGCAGCGGACTTTTCCGCTCGAAGGGTGGAACCGACGGTGAGTTTATTTCTTGCGCTGTTCTGATCTTCTCGAGGGGTTTCTGACACGATGTCGAAACCGCTAGAGTTGATGAGGCGCTTGGTGGTGTAGAGCGTAAGTCTAACGCTTGAAACACGTTCAGGCCTCTGAAGACGACGATTCAGTCGAAACGTTAGGCCATTGAAATAAATGTTCCACCGATCAACCTCGTAAGGCACAAAATTTAACAAAAATGATTGTTAGGTTCAAGCCCGAATTTGTTACCAAATGTCATTAGTTTTCACCCGCAATTAAAAAAAAGAAGTACAAAAAAATGTTGGCTGAAGGTCTTATAGTCCAACCTGATGTCGAATTGATGTGGATTGTCACAGGTTTCTCGGCTTCACCCGTTACCGGAACCCTAGAAAGCAATACTGAAGAAGGCCGTTACCACTGAAGAGCCCGTTAAATGATAGGTCTTTTACATACATCCTCCTTCGAAAGTCTTTACAATGTCTCCTCCATGAAGCATTCAAGCTTTTAGAAATGTTGGTTTGAGGGTTAATAAAATGTGACAAAAATCTATTGCCAAAAGGCTCAAAAAAGAGTTGTGCTCACGAGTGTCAAAGCAGCTCATTTTGACTTGAAGTATGACCATGTTTTGATAAAGCCTATCATTATTCCACATATGTAGTACCTAGGCTGGACCACTTCGGCCTTGCAGTATCAGTTTGCGCTCTGATTCACTCTCCCGGAAGGATATCATAATGAGGTGGAGTAAATTTTGTATTACCCAGATCAAGCATTGTCTTTGGCCGGTCTCGGAGATATAAAAGGGTAAAGCACAAACCCTCATCGTTGATCAGTCCCGTTTTGGGTTCGCCACGCATTCGGCTTGCATTTTGAATCGTAGTGCGACCTTGAGGATTTGGCTACGGTTTGGCCTGTACGAAGCCTGCGGAGTTTACTCCTTTGACTACTGGTGGGACACATGTGTCCCACTTCGTAGTCAAAGACACTACCACAGTTTCAGGAGAATATTGAGGCAGGAGCGCTCATTTGATGGCTGAATTGTGCACATATAGAAGCTTTCTAATTCTTACTATGACAGTTAATCGTCAGAAGCTAAAGCGAGTCATCCTGCGTAAGTTAATCTTTGACTACTGGTGGTACACATGTGTCCCACTTGGTAGTCAAAGTCACTACCACAGTTTTGGCACTTATTGAGATCGGAGGGCCCGCTTTATGGCGGAATTGTGCACAACTAGAAACTTGGTAATTCTTACTCTGTCAGCGAAGTATCAGAAGTCTAAGCGAGTTACGCTGGATAAGTTGATAAGCAAGTCGTTCCACAGGTCACTGGGCAGTGTGCACAGCTCCCGAAAAGGTAGTTTTCGAGTCTCACACTCTTTGTATTGTGTTAATGGTTCTAATATTTCCCTCAATTATTGTGAAACAGGTGAAACATAAGCAAACCGATGACGGATGGAGGTTTTTATCGGCCGCAAGCCAGTAGAGGACGACAGCGTTTTACGACTGCGTTGGAAATTCCAACCTCCGGAGTTTTGTCAGTTCGTTTGATGCGGAAGTGGTAGTAGAACACTCCTATGATGACGCAGCTTTCGAGCATAAAAACCAGCGAAAATTCGTTAGAGGAGAAGCAGCCGGTGGGCGCAGCCTGTAGGCAGGGGAGCAGCACTTCTACAAAGTGCGGCTTGCAATTCTTTTCAAGTGCGTTCCCAACCGGACATTGCCTTGTTCCACGAATGAGATGTGATAAATGTGTATTTGTTGAATGGTATTTGAACTGTTCAAAATGCTCATTCGAGCGGAGATGGTGTGGTGACAGGAGGGGCCACTGCCGCGCATATGGTCTCTGGATCGAATCCCAGCTCAAACCCAGCGCGCGTCAGCCAAATTTCTACAGATGATTAGTTGTTGCTAGGAGCGACTGTTACTACACAAAACACATCGATAACTTGTTTCTAAAAAAGTCGTAGTCTAAGGGTTAAGCCTGAGAAGCTGTGACCTTTT